>JAWXCT010000022.1:0-24600 GCA_034509035.1 Saxispiralis lemnorum
AGGCGGGGGTTGGTGAAGGCGGGGGCGTTTCGTGTTCGGGCCTGTTCGGGGGGTTGATGAAACACAGGCGGTAGCCGTGTTGTGGTGTCTCCGGAGCTGAAAAGGGAGGATGTCGTTCTAGGTTGCGCGTCGCCGGCAAGAGGGTCCTTGACGTGGTGGAGAGTCTGACAAGGCGACTTGAACATGCCAAGGTTAGTTAGCACACGAGGGTATGGTGACATACATCTAGCGTGCCGCTGACTGGCTACTTCGAAATCGTGGACTTGCTGGGCCATCATTGGTTTCATTGACGTATGAAGAAGATGTCGATTGTCCATTGTCCATTGGTCACTTTGAGGACGTCGACGCAAGACATGCTCAGGCTTATGATTATTGACAGAGAGAGTGATTGGAATGTCTTCCACTCGAGGACTCACAAGACATCACGGCCCTGTGTTGTTGAACAGGTAGCACTTCAACGACAAACAGCAAGGCGGGGAGGAAGTGCTCTCACAAAACCCCGATCAGTGTCGACTATCGCGCATGACACCCATGACCCCAGCCTCTCGGATCCTGAGACTCTCTCACAAACCCCGGAGAAATGCCCCGAAGACGATGGGGAGACCTACCCGAATCCGGCGCCTCAGCCTGGCTAGTCGTGCTCGGAGCCTGGTGCGGCCTCGCCGCCTTGCTCGGCATCTACAACACGGCCGGTTTCTTCGACGTCGTGGTCTCGAACACCATATTGCCGGATAAGTCACCCGCAAAGGTGGGCTGGCTGTCTCGACCTACGCGTTTGTGACGTCGATCTAAGGCGTGCAGGTTGGGCCGACTTTCGACGCGATGGGGCCGAGGGTCCTGATGGCGGCTGGCAGTATTTGGACGCGAGGCGGCGTCTTTGCGCCGAGCTTTTGCACAGGTAAGAGCTGATATGTATGCGTCCGAATGGGTAGGGCGTCGCTGGTATCGGGGACAGAGTTTTACCAAATTTTGCTCTCGTTCTCCATCCTGAATGACGTCGGCTCGTCACTGCTGCTCATTCCATCAATGGGCTGCGTCGCGCACTGGTGCAGGGAGCGCCGCGGTCTGTCCAGCGGCATCGCATTTGTTGGGGAAGGCTTCAGCGGCGTCCCGTTCCTCCTGATGGTTCAGTCACTGCTCCCCCAGGGATGGACAGTCCGCATCCTTGGCTTCTTCCTGGCAAAGCTCCGTGCCATCAGCGTGGCCTTCTGCCGAAGCCGCTTTTCCTCCCGCAAGGGCGCAGCTACGACGTGGAAAGACACGTTGCCGGACCAGTGCATCTTCGTCGATAGGAACGGGGCGATGATAGCCACAGCCATCGGCATTCTGCTAACGGGACCTTGCGTGCTTCCTACCCGTCACGTAAGTGCCGGGCTACTATATGGAGCGCCAGCAGCTGCCGCGCGAGGAGGCCGTGGGCGGGTCCGCCGGGTTCGCGTTCCAGCTCCTGACCATCCTCAACGCGGCGTCGTGCGTGGGCCGCTATGTCGCAGCAGACCTGGCCGCTTCGGACAGTACAACTTCATGATGGTGTCGCTGTTCCTCTGCACGGTCTCGGTGCTCTGCATCTGGCTGCCGGAAATGCTACTCCCGGGCCGGGACAGTCCCGCGCTGGTCGTCGTGTTCGTCCTGCTGTTCGGCTCCGTGAGCGGCTCGAATGTCAGCCTGACGCCAATCTGTTTAGGGCCGCTCTGCGAGACGCGAGAACGCGGCGGGTACTATGCCAACTGCTTCACAGTGGTGGCGTTCCGGGTGGTGGGCAGCATCTCCGTCGCCGGGAGTTTGCTGGACGCCGTTGAGGCTCGTGGCAAGGCGAGATTATGGGGAAGCGGCGTTGTTCACGGGGCTGAGTTACGTCGGGGCGCTTGCTTGCGTTGCCTGGGCTCGCATCCGAGTGAAAGGGTGGGTTGGAGGACGAAGTGTTGAGACACGGTCTTACAGGCAGCGGTCACTGATCCGGTGACCGCCGTCGCATAGGCCGAACGGAGAAGTTCGTGGAGGTAGGGATGAAATCCTTGCCCCGGGCCTAGAATAGATGTTCTGAATCACACAGCATCATCAACTCTCACGTGGCCATGCCGGAAGTTCATGAGGACCTTCACGTGCTCTTCGCTCGTCGGAACATGCAGTACACGATGTTGAGTCGCGACCCGGCGCTTCTCCGCACCGGCGGTGATGGGGTGGGTGGTGGTGATGGAAGTGCAGGACGGCCCTGCAAGGGGAAACAGACGAGACTGACCGACAAAACTATTGCCGCTTGCTCGGCCCATCTGCTCCGGGGCATCCGGCAGTCAGTTTTGTCGCCTCTCGGCTGGCCTGTCGAAGCGCCCAGGTGGGGCAGCCGGCACGGGAAGACCCTTTTCGGGCGTGACGGTCGCTGCAGGCGCGTCGACGTCTGTCGTCCTCTCTCCAATCATCCGCGTTTCCCATTCTCCGCCGACTCGAGGCGTTGCTGTCGCGCGAAGACGACCATCCGATGGCCCCGTGCCATTGGATGCCACTCGTCCTCACGCACGCGCCGCTGCACATGGACTCGCCCCGGCCGGCCATGCAGCGGCCCTGCTGGCCTGCCTGCCTGCCTGCCCGCCCGCTTACGGCGTCGCCAACGGCCACCGGCTCCTCTGCCCTTGAAATGATGCGATGTCGAGCAAGTGCGCGGCGGCGAGTATTGACTGATCGACCAACCTTATCTCTTCCGCCTGCTCTCCTCATCTCGCCATTCCGCTCTCCCGCACTGTTTCTCTCATCAGCTTAACCCCCCATTGCCTGAGCGTTATCCCGCACGGTCAGTCAGTCAGCGTCGGCAGTCTCACGAACCACACTTCGGCCAGATACGTCGTCGAGCGACAGCGAGCGAGCGCATGCAGGTGCGCAGCGGCCAGCCAGCAGCGCCAGAGCAATCAGCAGCGAGAAGCCTGCCTTTCCGGGCGCCTATTCTTGAAGCTCACACTGCTCCCGCCCACCCGCGGACCTATCACGCTTGCCAGCAGCCCGCGCGCACCATGAACCGGTAGAGTTCAGGTCAGTCGTCTCTCGCTCTTGCCGCTCGCCTTCCATATCGTTTCTCTTGTCCCGACGTGGCCTGCGTCCAATCATTGTCCCGTCTGTACGAAGCGCCCGCATGGTCAAAGATCTGGCCTCCCCTCCACTATCCCTCCTCACCTCATACACCTTCTCCTCTGCACAGCTGGACTCTGCGCTTCCCCTCTTTCATACTGTACACACTCGTAATCTCTCGCCTTAGCAGAGCTGGTCTCTTGATTCATCCACTACCGTCGACATCCCCATCATCATCTCGCATACAATCTCTTCTTGTGTCTGACACGATGCCAGACAAGAAGAACCAGATCAAAAAGACCGTCACTATCAACACCCGTGCCCGAGCCGACTCAGACGACTCAAGAGAATCATCGAACAAGGCACCCTCCCTCAAATCACCACGCACAGCACGTTTCGCTGAAGCGACTGCGGTCAACTCGCCTGTCGAGCCAAAGAAAAAGCCGTCTTTCAACTTCGATCTTCCAAAGTCAAATCACTTTCTTGCCCAATCTCAGCCTGGCGATTTTGGTGGCAACAAGCACGACTCGGTTGAGATGCCGGACACCGACAACAATGACTATCCACTCCCGACGGCTAGGACGATCCCACAGACTCCTTTGAAGAGCGCAATGAAGACGCCAGGAGCGGCGCCGAAGAACAAGGAAGCGCTCTTTAGCCCGACTATCATGGAGGAGAACAACAAGGAGGCCATCTTCAGTCCAACGTTCAGAGAAGAGGAGTTGTTGGAGAAGGAGGAGCAGGCGACCGAGAAGGAGCAAGCGAAAGACCTGGTGAGCGGCGACTGATAACTCGAACGCTCAACAATCAGCAACTAACAACTCGATTAGAAAATCAAAACCCGCGTCCGACTGGCAAAGGTCTTCCTCCGAGGGATCAACTTTTCCTGCGCTCTGATCATCATCTCCCTGCTGGCGACCAGCTTCACGATCTTCAACGCCACCAAAGTCCTTCCTCCCCGCAACAATCTCCCACCATGGGCCGAGAATCAGATGCTGTGGCCTCAAATCACCGTTCTTGTCATCGCAAGTATATCTCTTGCCGCCGCGACCTTTGTGATTTACTGCTATCTCAGAGGCGGACATCAACGAGCTGAAAAGGCCGCCGTGTACTACTCCATTCTTGCGGTCGCGTTCTTCCTCTTCAGCATCATCATGTTCGCTGTCGGTGCAGGCGTTCTACAAGGCTCGCGGCAAAATAACGACAACAAGGATATGTGGGGCTGGTCCTGCGTGGACAATGAGCGCAAGCAGCTCTTTGAAAAAGAAGTCTCGTACGACCTCATCTGCCGTCTGCAAAACTGGTCTCTGGTGTGCTGCATCATCGAGATCGTGGTCGAGCTGCTCGTCGTCGCCATCTACGCCGTCGTCTTCTACCGCTTCTACCGCAAGCGCCAGCTCCGCAAATCAATGGCTCACCGCGACCGCGCCCGCTCCGACTTCTATCTTGCGCAGCTGCGCTCGCAGTCCGCCCCCAACACCCCTGGTATCGCCCCCTACTCCGCCCGCGACGGCGGTTTCCGCCCCGAGACTTCATTCCACGCCGGTCCAGACATCGAGGAACAACACCAGCAGCAGCAGCCCGCTCAGGACGAGCACACGCAGTACATCTCCTCGGACCAGAAAGCCAAGCCGCAGCCCTTCCGCCTGCAACCGCCGCCCATCCGCATCCCCGGCGCCACCCCGAAAATGCAGCAAGTCGGCTTCACCCCCGTCGACGCCTCCATGCACTCGCCCCCCAACACCTCGACCCCAGACGCCCACCACAGCGTGCAGCAGCCGCCCATACAGCAGCCGCAGCCTCAACCCTACACCTCACAATATCAGCCCCCTCAATCTGCCGACATCGCAACTCACCCGCACCGCGCCTTCACCCCACAAACAGGGTATCCCTACACCCCACGGCAGGCATCTTACACGCCCCAGCCCCCGCCCTCAGCCCGCTCATGGGCCCGCTCACCTGTGCCCGCGACGCCTCTCTCGCCTGGCACGCGTGAGCGCCAGCAGGAGCACCTGCACGCCGCGCCGGGAGAGCGTGTGTACGAGATCGTGCCGATCCCGGGAGCGTATGAGGCGGGGCCGGCGAGTCCGGGGCCGGAGGGAGGGAGGGGGTTTTTCGGTTGAGGAGGATGAAGTAGATTGACGGGGTGTGTTGGGCTAATTCTATTTCCTTGCTATACCAATTTCGCTTTGGTTCTGGGTCGGTTTTCCTTTTGTGTCGGCGGCGATTGGAGCGCTTGCGGCTGTGTGATTCCGATGGAGCGGATGTGTAGAATGAAAGAGTGGATTGCAGATGTTGACGAATGCAAGAAATCTTATCTCTCCTTCACCAACTTCTCTTGCCTTCTCGCATGGGCTCCTGCAACGTACTGTAAACACTCCTGGCAAGAAAAGCATTTTTCCATCCGCTGCGTCTGTCTCCACGTGGTGAAGCGGTTTGCGGGGTCCTTCAAAGTGGAGTTACCTGTGGCGGACACCTCTCGTCATCAGTGTGGGGACGTGAACCCGCTCCTCCTTCCCATCTTGACCGCTTCATCTTCATCAAAAGCCGAAAGCCCCATGTACACGTGAAACTTTTCTCGAGTTGCCATTGTGGGCTCGCTGCGCCCTCTAGTCCCGCACTCCATCCTTGGCTTTTGACGCTTTCGCCATGCCCAACCCGCAAACTGACGTAGTTGCGGCATTACACGTGGTTTGTGTAGGCATACCTAGAGATGCTCCTCTTTCTCTCATTTTGTCTCGAGTCTTCCGTCCGTCCATCACCTCTTTTCATTTGACGACAGCAAGTTGCTTCGCTAAAGATGCCATCGACTTGGTTGACAGCGGCCGCTTGGACGCTGCTGGCTCTGCCCGCCGGCTCATATTCCCAGGGTCTGCTATCAACCCTCAGCGGTGAGAAGCCATGGCAGCTAGGACCTTATAGCCTCGCTCTCGAATCCAATGGACTAAGCATCTCTGAGGACGACGACACCATTTGGTCCTCCGGATCTGCCTGGCCCTTCATCAGCGCCAGCGTCGGCGACGACATCGTCCGCTCCGCGGATGGCGCCTTCAACATCACCAACGTCGACTCGCACAAGTGTCAGGGGCAGAACATCTCCAGCATTGATCTGGCCGAGCGAGACAATGCGACTCCGTCTTCGTCCGTCAAGATCTCCGGCAGCCTGCTCGAGTGCGGCTCCACAACTGCACCCTACACGCTTACCCTCTGGCTGCCGGAAGGCCTACCCGACCGCATAGCATTTAACATCCAAATTGAAAACAGAGGGGCATCCAACGTCTCGCTCAACAAAGTCTTCCTGACCCTCCCCTCGACCCAAAACGAAGGCATCTACGGCCTCGGCGCCCAAGCCTCCTTCGGCTCCCTCAAAAACCAGTCCGTCCCAGTCTTCACCCGCGAGCAAGGTGTCGGCCGCGGCGACGAGCCGATCACGAGCCTGCAGAACGCCGATGGCGGCTTCCACGGCGGCAATAGGTTCACGACTTACACTGCCAACCCTTCGTACATCACCACCGATGGCGGCTTCTTCTATCTCGCCGTGGAGTCACACGGCTACTCTACCTTTGACTTCACGGCCCCCGACTCGGTGGAAGTGAGGTACGACGGTCTGAACGTCGAGGGCGCGTTCGGGAAAGGTCGCGACATGTTCGAGGCCGTGGAGAGGCTCACCGAGTACACGGGCCGTATGCCTGCGCTGCCCGGATGGGTGGACGACGGGGCGATCTTGGGGATCCAGGGGGGCGAAGAGAAGACGGAGAGGATTGTGCGGGAGGGGCTGGACGTGGATTGTCCGATTGCGGCGGTGTGGTTGCAGGACTGGGAGGGGACCTTCCAGCAGCCGGGGCCTTATGTCAATATTTCTCGAGGTAACTCTTGGGTCCGTCAAGCGATGTTGGGATGTGGGCTAACCTTTGAGAAGTAAGTCGCACGATTCCCCAACGAGACCAGACGGCATATGTCCTACCAACAGATCTGGCAACAGCATGCTTTTGGTACTCTCCCTTACGGTGTCGACCGCATGGCTGACGTTTTTTCCCCACAGCTATGGTGGAACTGGGAATTTGACAGAGAGCTCTACCCGACATGGCCAGACTTCGTCCAGCATCTTCGAGACGAGTACAATGTCCGTACGCTCAGCTACGTAAACACGTTCTTGACCAACGTCAGCACCAAAGAGTCTGGCTATGAGCGAAACCTCTACGAAGAGGCAGCGGAACTGCGTTACATGGTCCGCAATACCTCCTCCAATGAACCCGCAATTATCTCCTCCGGACCTGGGCTCCAAGCCGGCGTCATCGACATCACGAACCCAGGCCTCCGCTCTTGGTTCGCCGAAGTCATGCGGGATCAAATGTGGAATGCCAACATCAGCGGCTTCATGACCGACTTTGGCGAGTACACGCCCGTCACCCCAGACACGCTCCTTGTGGGCATGGAGCGCGACGCCTTCTACTTCCACAACCGCTACCCCTACCTCTGGGCAGAATTTCAGCGCTCCATCGTCCGCGACCTAGGCCTCGAATCCGAAGCTCTGCTCTTCCACCGCTCCGCCTCCACGGGCTCCGCCCGCCACACCAACCTCTTTTGGGTCGGCGACCAGAACGTCGATTGGGGCGTGAACGACGGCCTGAAAAGCGCCATCACCAGCCAAGTCCACATGGGCCTCTCGGGCTACGCGCAGCTGCACTCGGACATCGGCGGCTACACCACCACCCTCACGCGCGAAAACTTCAATATCACCCGCTCCCCGGAGCTCCTGGGCCGCTGGGCCGAAATGGCCGCCGTCAGCAGCGCCGCCTTCCGCTCCCACGAGGGCAACATCCCTTCCGTCAACGCGCAGTTCTACTCCAACCGCTCCACATATGAGTGGTTCGCGCACAGCGCCCGCCTCTTCGTCGCCCTCGCGCCTTACCGCCGCCGCGTCCTCGAGACCGAGTGCCAGCCCCGCGGCTGGCCCCTGCTGCGCGCGCCCGCCATGTACCATCCGCACGACCTGCGCACGAGGGAGATCCGGTACGAGAGCTTCTACCTCGGCGCGCACCTGTACGTCGCGCCCGTCACGGACCCGGGCGTCGATGAGATCGAGGTGTATCTCCCCGGCGGCGAGGGGAGGCGGTTCACGCATCTGTGGTCCAACGTGACGTTTGAGGGTGGGCGGGATGTGAGGGTGGCCGCGCCTCGGGGGAAGCCGGCGGTGTTTCTGGTGGACGATGCGGCGGAGAGGGTGGAGGAGTTGGCGGGGTTGATGGAGTTTGTGAAGAGGGAGAATGGGACGGACTTTGCGTTGTAGATCTGCCCGTGCTGTGCCAGTTGAGCTACGTTGAGCTGAACGCTCCACGCGTCCCATCTGAAGGCCGAATCCGGACCAAGCTCAAACGAGGGCTGAAGGGTCGACAAACTTGTCCACCCGCCGGCGTCGCTGTGGGATCTCTTTCGGAGTTGCACAAGCCTTTGAGCGGATCAAGCGCTGGCTCGTGAGTAGGACGGCTTTTGGACACTTACTCTCTTGCAAAGGGTGCAAAACACCGTCTCTAATTTTTTTCCGCGCAGCTCTCGGATGTTGGCGGACGATTCGAAGGTGAGATGAAGACGTCAGGTCGACAGAAAACCAGACCAGAAGGGCGGCTTCAGATGTTCGCGTGGCTCGGAGGTCGAAGTGAACGAAGTCGCGCAGGAGGTCGCGACTGCCAGCCTCATATCACTATGGGAGGCGATGAAGCGGCTCTGTCGCCGCTCGAAGAAAGGCTCGTACAGGAAGTGGTTGATGCAACGGCATACAGCGTCAACGTGGAATTCAGACGTCGCTCTTTAACCCGTCCAACCTTCGTATATCCCAGGTGCCAGCCCACATCGCCATGCTTCGGCCGCCCGAGCAACCAACCCACTGTACAGCAAGAAACCCGTTGCGCCATCCAGATCATGCATAATTCTACTTCTCTACTCTACCACCACGCCCTCTGGATCTCTCCGCACAGTCAGGTCCTGCCAGCCCTCGACATTCTCAATCACTAGCCCCTTTTCGTTGGCCAGGTGCAGCAGGCAGATGAAGCCGTAGCTGGTCGAGATGTCGGCGAGCTGGGACCGCGGATACACGGACTCGAGCGCGTTCATGATGGTGGTGAACTTGAGCGGGTTGTCTGGGTCGTCGAGGGGGAGAGAGGACGGCGGATGTTGGGATTGTTGTGTGGGCGTGGGAGGCTGCGAGATGTTAGCTGGGTGCTCTGCAACTGAGACCTTGGCTGTACGACTTACGTCGTCGTTCTCGCCGCTCTTTTTCTTCGCTGGCTCGCAGCCGATGCCTCGCCACATCTCCTCCTTGAGCCGCCGCACGTCGACTTTCTTCGCCACGCGCGCGTACTGCACGTACTCGGGTCGCATGCGGCGGCTCTGCGCGACCAGATTGGCGCCAAACGTCTCCTGGCTCCCACCCGCCCCGACCACACCATCTATTCCCGGTCCGACAGGAGCATCCGCAGCGCCCTCAACGTCATCGCCGGCCGGCGGCGAAAAGGCTTCTCGCGCATCGGCGAAGACGTCGTCGTCGTCCGCGGCGCCGGCATCCATGTCGCCACCAAAGGGCATGGCGTCGTCGGCGAAGAAGTCGGCGTCGTAATCGCCTTTGACATCCTCCTCCTCCTCAGCTTTCGCCTCACTCTCATCCTTCTGCCGCGCAGCCCAGTACGCCTCATCCAGATCTCCATTGGCATCAGCAACCCCCGCGCGCCCACCCTTGCGCATCCCCACTTTCGCCCTCGGCTTCAAGAAAAGCCCCAACAAGTCCCTCGAATGGAAATGCTTATCATCTGGCAGCAAATTCCTCCCTCGACTCTTCCACTCTCTCCGCGGCAACGAAATAGCCGAATTGCTTGCCGCTTCGGTGTACAACTGAGCCGCCAACCCCCCCGTCATCTCAGCCCCAAAGTCAATCTCGAACGGCTCCTTCTCCTTCCTCGCGGCCTTGGGCGCCGGCGCCTTTGCGCTCGCCGCGTCCCGCACGCGCGTGATCTTCCAGTGCTCGGGCCCGGCCCAGTTCTTGGCGTGCGCCGTGTCGAAGTAGGAGAGGATGTTCTCGTGGTCGGCGGCGCTGGGCGGCGCGAGCGTGACGTTGTACGCGTTGTTGCCGCCCGCACCCACGTCGTCGAAGGTGCCGATTTCGCCTGCGCCGTCATCGTCCGGGGAGGCGCCGGCCAGAGCGTCGTGTACGCGGCCTTGTTGGGGGTGCAGGGCGGCGTCGCGGGCCCAGGCTTCGCCGCCTTCGCCGAAGCCAGTGTCCGTGGGCATGGAGAAGGGGATGTCAGCGCCGTCGTCGTCGTCGAAGTCGCCGACGAAGGGTTGGTGGTCGTCATTGGGGTTGGCGGGGTTGGAGGAGTTGAGATCGGGCTCCGGGTGTTCGTCGCGCCAGTTGTCGGGGGCTTTGAGGAAAGGGAGATCGAGGGAAGCGCCGCCGGAGCCGAGTTCGAAGGTTTTGAGGGATGGACAGATGTCTTGGGTGTCGAGTTTGTCGAGGTCAGGGAAGAAGCGAGCGCCTAGGCTTGCGAGGTCGATAGGGCCGTCCTGTTCCGCTGGCGAGGGCTGGATCTTCTCTTTCTCTTCGTCTTCCTCAGCGCCCTCTGGCTCCATGCTATCTCGTCTGTCCTCCTCAGCGCCTTCTTCCTGCGCATCGTCGCTGCTGTCGAACACGATTCTCCCCGTACTGTCAATGGAGAGATGATTTAGCAGCAACCCCTTCGCGCCGCCCTCGTCGAAATCTGCCGAAGCCTTCTTGAAGAGTGGATCGACTGAGAATTCCAGCTCCATCTTCTTCAGCTTCAATTGATCAAAGGACGGCGCCAAAGTCGCCTCCGCCGATCTCTGCGACCTCTTCTTGCTCTTCTTTTTACCGCCATCCCCATCCTCACCCTCTTCTGCATCATCATCCTCGCCCTCCTCCTCCCTTTCTCCCTTCTTCTTCTTGTCCTTGCTCTCCGCCAGCCCACTGAGCAATTTCCCCGTCTCCGTCGCCACACTGTCCACTCGACTCGTATAAATCTTCACGCACCCATCCAATGTACAGCTCGCTTTCTGAAAATTCACCGAGTCCCCCTCCTTGAGCAAGCTCATGTCGTGGAAGTAATCAATCAGCGCAAAATTCCAGCTATTCGTCGCGTTGATCTTATTGTCGGTCGCCATCTTCATCCATTCCTCGAAGTTCGCGAGAATCGGCACACGCTTCATAGGCGTCACCGCCGTGCCAGCGACGCCATATGCGGCTTCGGCTTCCGCCTGCGATTGCTGGGTGGGCGTTTGCGGTCCATCTTCACCTCCGTCGCGGTTGGGCCCTAATGACTTTCGCTTGCGCGCCGGTGATGCAGCGGCTTGGATCTGGGCCCTTTGCGCGCTGTAGATTGCGTTTCGCGATTGCTGGCGTGCGGCTTTCTCGGAGCGGTCGTCGTTGAGCGGGATCGAGACGGTCTTGACCGGGGAGGCGTGGGGGTGCTGGTTGCCCGCGCTCGCCCGGACACGAGGCATGATGTCGATCGAGAAGCTTCCGTGTATGCGATCAGCGCTCGTCGATGCTATGCTGTCGTTGATGCCGTCAAGTGAGATTGCAATCGCGAAGCAAACAGCACGTGTGCACGGGTAAACAGAGACGGGTGCGCCCGCTGTAAGCGAAAGTCTACAGCGTGGCGGAAGCTTAGCCGCGGGGAGGTGCGTCATATGGCGCAGGCGACGGTGGCGGTGCATGGAGATTGATGTCCAGGTCCGAGTAGGTGTGAGGTTATCGCATCCGCCCTGCCATCCTATCTCGCTGCCTGACCTGCACCGCCCGTGCATTCATGGTGCTTGTGGCCTCGCCGCTATATCTCCTCCGCTATCCTTAATCCCTACCCTCCACCCCGGCATGCTGTCCTCATGCCGCCGACGACTACCACACCCCGCTCTCGGCCTCCGCGGCCAAGGCCCAGTTTCCGCGCCGCGAGAGCCTTCTACCTCACCCTGCTCATAGCCGTGTGTCTGGCCGCCTACGCTCTCCTGGTCAACGATCCTCCGACCTACGGCCATGACGCGCCCACTCTCCTCCCCCGCTCCTCCCACTCGGGCGACAAGAAGAGCCACACCGACCTCAGCGCCGACGAGCAGTGCCGCCTGGTGCATCGTTCTCGCGAACAGTGCGCCTTCATCCATTCCAACTGTCCCTCCGACGAGCCCGGGTTTAGCGCCTACCTCGATCTCTTCTACTGCTCTCTTCCACACGCCCAGGTCTTCGCCTTCCTAATACTAGTCTCATGGCTAGGTCTGCTCTTCTCCACGATCGGCATCGCCGCCAGCGACTTCTTCTGCATCAACCTCAGCACCATAGCCCAGACGCTGGGCATGAGCGAGAGCGTGGCTGGCGTGACCTTCCTGGCTTTTGGGAACGGCAGCCCGGACGTGTTCAGCACGTTCGCCGCGATGAACACGAATAGTGGGAGTCTGGCGGTAGGAGAGCTGTTCGGCGCAGCAGGGTTCATTACTGCGGTGGTTGCGGGATCCATGGCCCTGATCAGACCGTTTCAGGTTGCGAAGAAGAGCTTCGTGAGGGACGTGGGGTTCTTTGTGGTGGCGGCGGCGTTCAGCATGGTATTCCTGCGGGACGGTAGGCTGCACTTTTGGGAATGTATCACGATGGTGGTCTACTATTTCTGCTACGTGGGGTTTGTCGTGGTGTGGCATTGGTGGATCGGGAAGAGGAAGCGAAGGAGAGAGGCCGAGGCTGCGGCGCGCGGCCACTACGTCGTGCCGGGAGACGAACTGGACGTTGAGGAAGAATATCATGACGACCCGGACGAACAACCTTCTCGACCGGGGACTATCAGTGGTGTCTCGCGAGACGACTGGTCTGCATTGGAGAGAGGCGGGGAGGGCTACACTGACAGGGCGGACGAGGACGAAGAAGAACAAGCTCGAGATCGATGGATGAGTGAGTTGAACAGCAACATGCGACTCACACGGCCCCCGCGTTCACGCAAGAACACGATGATGCCTGTGAGGCCGTCGCTTGTCGGCGCGCTCGAGTTTCAGGTTGTTCTCAAGCAGCTGCAGAAGTCGCGTAACATCCAGACTTACCCGATGAACGTTCGCCGCTACTCGGACGATCCAGCTTTTACCACTCGACAGCAGCAGGACCACATGTCAACGTACTCAGATCCAGCTGAAAGGCCATCCCTTCAGATCGACATATCAGGAGAGGGACAGTCGGCAGGGTTGCAAGGATCGAGATTGGATGTGCCCAAATCTGCACCTGCTCGCGCAAGAGCCGTCTCCGCGAATGACGCACAGACTTTGAAGATCTCCTCGGAGTTGACTAGGTCGCCGAGCCCGGCTTCAAAACTTAGTCACGGAAGAGGGAGCTCAGTTAACTTGACTGCTGGCCGGGGTCAGACTAGAAGTCGGAAAAACAGCACGCTCGAAGTGCCTGGCAGCAGCGCAATAGATTTCCAGCCGTCTTCTCCTAATTTGGAAGTCTCGCCTGCTACTCCAGACCAGGAGGGAGCCTCATACTCGTCGCTGAACCGGCATCAGCGCTCGCGCTCTGCGGATCACCTCGCACCGCCCTCCCGGGCGTCGTCTCCAGTCTCGCTCGGGACAAGCAGATACCTGGATCCTCCAAGTCCGGTGCCGGACGCCAAATCCCTTCCAAAGATTATCATTCCCGGCCGAGAACGATCGCAGACCTCCTCGACCGCCACTTCGCCCTTCCCCCAATATCGAGAGGAGACCTCGCCCTCCAGCTCCCGTGCACCAAGCATCCGTCTGCCGCCTCCCTCCGTGGACTCCGTCACGGCCTCTCAAAGCGCAGAGCTGGAAAGGCCTAGGCGGCCGACCATGCTGACGCGATGGTGGCCGCACTCAGTCCTGCCACCCCCGGGCGTCATCATCTCAACGCTGTTTCCGACCATATACCACTGGCACGAGAAGAACCTGATGGAGAAGGCACTGGGGTTGGTGGCAGCTCCTAGCGTCTTTTTACTGACCGTGACTTTGCCGGTGGTTGAGAGCGAAAAGGAAGATGACCATTCCGAAAATGACTACGACGTCGACGCTGTACCGACTTCTGGGCTCAAGCGACCTCAAATCGAAGTGTACGACGAGCACCATCCAGGCGGCCATCGCCACAGCAATATCCCGACGCCGGGCGGCCAGCACGGCGATATTTCCTCCCCCGGACTCGGGGCCGGCATCGCCAACGTCGCCGCCACGACCGAGCAGCAATTACGCCACAACGCAGGCTCTAACCCTGCCTCGGCCCCTAATGTCTCCCGCCAACCCGCCCCAGACACATGGAACCGCTGGCTTCTCGTCATTCAACTCTTCCTGGCCCCGCTCTTCATCGTGTACAGCATCTACTCGCAGTCCGACCCCTCGACCAACCCTCGCTGGCTCGTTCTCCCGACCCTCATTTCCCTCCTCACCTCCCTGGTCCTCCTAGTCCCCCTCCTCCTCACCACCGACCCCTCCCACCGCCCCGTTTTCTATCGCCACGCCTGCGCCTGTGCCGGCTTCACAGTCAGCGTCGCCTGGATCAGCACCATTGCGGCCCAGGTCGTCGGTGCTCTCAAGGCCCTGGCCGTCATCCTCAACATGTCGCACGCCATCATGGGCCTGACCATCTTCGCCGTCGGCAACTCGCTAGGCGACCTCGTCGCCGACGTCACCGTCGCCCGGCTGGGCTACCCCGTCATGGCGCTGTCCGCCTGCTTCGGCGGGCCCATGCTCAACATCTTGCTCGGTATTGGAACGAGTGGGAGCTGGATCTTGTGGCGGGGAGCACAGAAGCGAGCGCATCGACACCCGGATGATAGCGATTGGCGCTTCAAGAGCTACCATATTGAGGTTAGCAGCACGCTGCTTGTTAGCGGCGTGACGCTGCTGGTTACGCTTGTGGGGCTGCTGGTCGTCGTGCCGCTGAACCGATGGGTGCTGAGTCGGGGTGTCGGGTGGTGTCTGATTGCCGTATGGGTCGTAAGCACGGCGGGGAATGTGGCGGTTGAGTTGATGGGGTGGGGCATGGAGTATTGATGTCCAATCGGGATGGGCATTGGCGCCGGATCTTGTGTTTGAACAGCGTTTGGGCGGCGATGCATGGCGTTCTCCGTGTTGTGAACGGGAATTTCTGCTTCACCTGCCGGCGAGCCAGATGCCGCCGGACAGTAGGAGGTTTTGTACATAGTCACGACGAGGATCCGGCTTTGTTTATACGAGGCATGCTCTTTCATATTATAGGTCTCCATTTCAAATACTCTAGTCAGGGGCAAACTCCTTTCAGTACGGTAGTGGGACGTTCCATTCAAGCAAAGCAATTGAAAGGGCGGATGTACGCTACGTATGGACGCCCCTCGTCGATTATCGCTTCCTCCACCGAACACCCGGAGCACATTTGGCACCCCACCTACAACCTCGCCGCCGACGACTGCGGAGGCTCGACGGGGATGTGTTCGACCGTCGGCCGCTGGGAAGAAAAGGTTCAAGGAAAATACAAATTTCCCAATTAGGCAGGAGCTCTGGCTTGGGATCGTACCTACTGGTCGTGTGGCAAGAAGCGATCGTGAGACCTTTACCGAACGCTCTCGGTGTTCTTGAGACAGACGCGCAGTCCGTTTGTTTCGCTCTCGAGCTGCGGGATGGCCTTCAGTTGACGACACCTCGTCCGAGCGTGGAGAAATGGTCGCATTCATGTTTGCAGAATGTATTCTCCTACTACCCTAGGCTCCTTCCTCGAGTCTGCATCCGCTGCAGTGTCCAGACAGCACAGACGCACCGTCTAAGGATCCATGCCGATGCTTTGTTTCGTTCGGGAAAGGCAAAACCCATCCGGCCCCACGCCCATCCAAGCAAACAGTCCATCCGTCGATCCCGTTCAGCCCTCCCTCAAAACAGTACAAGCCACCCACACGTCCGCCCATCCTCCCTTCAGTCCTCATCTTCCTCACTTCTCGAAGGCACGCCCAGTCATCAGATCAACCCCCACCCTCAAGCCTCAGCCGTAACCGTCGGCCCATCCACAATCGTCGTACTCGTCGACACCGGCCTCTCAGTAATCGGCTCTCCCTCGGGATCCACAGTCAGAAACTGCGTCGAGCGCACCGTGCTGCGCTCGGGACTTGACGTCGTCGTCACCGTCGGCGTGGCCTCTAGGCCCGTCAGCATGGAGAGAATATTGGACGCGGCCTGCGCGTCACCCGATGACGAGGGGGTCGCGGAGCTGGCGCCGGGCGTGAAGGAGGTGGTGACGGTGATGGTGCTAGGTGGCGGGGGGTCGGCGCCGCCGGGGACGAGGACGCCGAGTTGGTCGCTGGTGGTGCCGTCGCCAGGGAGAACGCAGTGGGCGGCTGCGGCTGCGGGGTTGGGGTGGTGAGAGAGGTTGTGGTAGAGGCCGATGATGGTGTAGGCGAAAAGGACAGCGGATTCGAAGAGAAGAAGGGCGGAGAGAGCGATGAGGAGGGGGGTGTGAATGAAAACGCCTGAGCGGCGGGGCGGAGCAAGTGGTTCCAGGTAGATGGGTTGCGGTTGCGGATGCTGGGCTGGTGGTGGCGGGGCTGAGGGGTTGGCATAGAGGGTTGAGAAGCGCGGAGGCGAGGCGGACTTCTTCTCTGAGGTGGGCATGACGGGCTTGCCTTCAGAATCAAAGTCTTGAGCGTCTTTTTGGTCGGGCGGAAAGGAGGCTTCCCCCAGGTCTTCCTTGTCGCTGCAGCTTGTTGGGTGAGATGGACCGGCCTCACAAGTGTCGAGTGGTTGCTGCATGTTGGCATTGACCGAGCCTTCGAAGTCCGGCTTAAAAGGCATAGTGTTTGCTCGTGGTCGTGAAGGTGGTTTCGTTGACGACGTTGTGGCAATCGTCCAGTGGTGTCGTATAGTTGGGGACGTGATGGCTAACTGATGGATGATCCTCAGTCCCTCGTGTGTTCAGAGTAGTTGCTAGAAAGGACAAAAAACCACATTCGAACGTCACGAGGCGTGCCAACTCTCTTTCAGGCGCCCAGCGCTTTCGGAGACAAAGGCGATCATGTAAAGAAGGGGACAAAGCGATAGGATAGAGAAGAAAGAAGCCAACAACAAGGAATGGTGTCGAGACAGAAAGAAATGTACGCCGCTGAACAGCAAAGAAGAGAGACCGGCTCGCGTCCGCGAAAAAAGAGGAAGAAAGGGCTATCAGACTCCGGGGAGGTCGTGAACGAGATCCATCCCTATTGCTTGCACTCGTTGAGGCGGCCTACCGGGGCGCATTCTTTCGAAGACCTGAGACGTGCGTGCTCGCGTCTGTCCTTTGTGAAGAGAGCCGTCAGGTACCAATGGAAGCGCGACAGCCTCGCGACATTGCAGCGCGCCTTGGGGTCGAGACAAGTTTGACGCCAGCTCACTAGGGATTTCTGTAACAGCTTACGCGCCTGCACAAGAGCGAATGGATTTGGACAGTACACTGCAGTGGAAGAAAGAGACGTGAAGTCGCGGGACCTGTTTCGACAACGCAGGAGCGGCAACTCAGCGCGACCTGCGATTGGCTGCTGGGGCGCCGCTATACTTAGCCCAAGACCTCGATGAGGCCTGAAGCAACGACATCTACTCGCCAGTTCATCCATATAGAAGGTGACCCAGGGCCCTTCTGAACTGCATTGCAAAGCACCCCAACATTATGTGAAGCTAGGCGTACTTTCCATTTCGCCTGCACAGCAAGGACGGCCAGTGAGTCCGCGTGCTCCCCCTTTCCTGAGCCCATCGGTGTCAGTCCTCTTGCCGAGCATCAAGTAGCAGGCGTGGGATATACGACAGTTCATCAACAACCATACATTGCGGTATTCAACACAAACGAGACCCAACCCTTACCTCATGCAACGAGTCTACGTACAGGCACGTCCATCCTCGCATCCACGTCTCCCAAATACACACCTCCCCTACTGCTTCTCCATGTTCCCCAGAATCGCCCTCGTAAACTCCTGCGTCGTCGCGTTGCCGCCCATATCCCTCGTGCGCGTCTTGCCCTCGGCAATGACATCGTAGACAGCCTTGGAGATGCGGTTGGCGTGGTCGTCGAGCCCCAGGTGGCGCAGCATCATGCTGCCGGAGAGGATGAGGGCGGTAGGGTTGGCCTGGTCCTTGCCCTTGATGTCGAGGCCGACGTGGCGGCAGCCGGGCTCGAAGACGGCGACCTCACGGCCCATGTTGCAGCCGGGGACTATGCCGGGGCCGCCGACGAGGCCGGCGCCGATGTTGGACAAGATGCCGCCGTACAAGTTGGGCATGACCATAACATCGAACTGCTGCGGCTTGGAGACGCACTGCATCGAGGCGTTGTCGACAATCATGTCGCCCGTCTCGATCGTGGGGTACTCCTCGCCGACCTTTTTGACCGTATTGCGGAAGAGACCGTCGGCCAGCTTCATGATGTTGGCTTTGTGGATGCAGGTGACCTTGCGGCGGTTGTTGGCCAGGGCGAAAGAGAAGGCAAACTTTGCGATGCGCTCCGACTTGGCGCGCGTGATGATCTTGAGCGACTCAACGACGCCGTCGACGCTCTGGTGCTCCAGCCCGGAGTACTCGCCCTCGGTGTTCTCACGAATGATGCACAGGTCGACGTTCTTGTGGCGCGTCTCGTAGCCGGGGATGTTCTTGATCAGCACAATGGAGGCGTAGATGTCGAGTTCCTGGCGCAGGGCGACGTTGAACGACTGGTGGCCGCTGCGCTCGACGGGCGTGTGGAGGATACCCTTGAGACCGAGCTTGTTGCGCTTCAGCGAGGCGATGGACTCGCGGAAGAGCTCTTCCGAGTTCTTGCTGCCACTGTCCACGCCCGTCACATCGACCTGCTCCCACTCGACGGGCACGTTGTCCGCCTTGAAGATGGTCTTGACCGACTCAGAGACCTCGGCACCGATACCGTCACCTAGAGAGTTGATTCGTGTCTTAGCTTCCCCTCGTCTCTTCTCTTGCCTGTTTGCTTGCTCTGGGCGGACGTACCTGGGATCAGGGTGACGGTGTACTTCCCGCCGAACTTGGTCGGCTTGAAGATGTCGTTACCGACCGTCGCGTAAGCTGCACCAACACATCAGCGATCCTGCTTTTTCTCGAGTTCGAAGTCGTCGGCGGAGGCGTACAGCGAGCAGCCACAGAGGGGCTGGTCGGGCATTGTGATCGAGCGCTTCGCAGCAGGGACTGAGAGAGGATAAGCCGTTAGCCCGAAGCTTCGTCTCCAGCTGTCGCGATCCATGCATCGCCTCTTGTAACGTACCTGAGCAGCCCGCTGAGAGCTCCTCGAAAACATGGTGTGGGACTGAGACGTGCGTGAGGGATCGGGAAGAGCAGGAAGCTGCCAGTGCAATGTCTGCTGGATGCAAAGGCGCGTGTGGCCCGAGCGTGTCTCCAGCGGGACCGGCGCGCGGCACATGGGCGTCCGCTTCCCGAAGCATGTGACTGTGGATGGCTCTTATCTGATCGCGTGATTTCGCACGAACGGCAGTGCACGAACGGCAGTGCACAGACTTCGAAGGACGGCTTGAGCAGTAAACCAACTCAAGACGAAACTTGGGAGGCTCTTGATATGTGTAGTTCATGCTTCGTGCTGTGAGGTATCTGTCGTATTAATCAAAAAATACCCAGCCGGCCACCAACGCCACCCATTCAACCGTTATGCCAAACACCCCCTTCTTTTCCCTCAGGTCAAAGTCCCTCAACTAATCGCATGCGCGAACACCTTTTGCGCCAACTCACTCAACAACCGCATCTTCTCCGGCTGCTCCAGCTCCTGGAAAACTGAATACACACTCTTCCCCCTCCGATCCCGTATCGCACCCAACCGATTCCCCCCCACCGCCCCTGCGACGGCCCCAGGCATATTAGCCACGATAAACCCCATCGCGCCCCCTGAGACGGCGCCCACGATCGCCCAGAACTTCTTGTTCGGCGCCGCCTCCTCGCCCTCCGCCAGCCCCTCTTCGCGCATCATCTCTTCAAACGCCGACCCGAACTGCGTATTACTATACTGGTTCGCGTCGTCCTCGCTCTTCGCGTTGCCGCCGAAGCCGAACGCGCTCCACGGGAAGCCGCCGGGCATGGCGCCAGCGCCCGCGCCTGCGCCAGGCTCGGGGCGCGGCACCTCCTCGTCGGCATCTGGAGCTGGTTGCGAGGATGTGAAGCCGTGGAAGCTGTTGCGGCTGACGTCGTACTCGCGACGGCGGTGGGCGTCCGAGAGGGTGTAGTAGGCGTCGTTAATTTGCTGGAACTTCTTGGTGCGCGGGGCGCGCTCGGGGGAGTCGGCGGGGACGCGATCGGGGTGGTGGCGGAGGGCTTGTCTGGGGAAGACAGTCAGTGCTACGATCCGGCCGGCCGAGGTGGGTGAGAGCAGTCACTTCTTGTAGGCGTCCCGGATCTCTTGCTGTGAGGCTTTGGCGGGGACTTCGAGGGCGGCGTCTGAAGCAGAATGGATTAGTCGCAGATTGGCCGAAGGAGTCAAGAAAGTCTCTACAGTAGTCGACCGGTGGTGCTACTTAATCGTTAGCTCATTGCGCTGAAATATTCGCTTCTGCATGTTGCTCACCAGACATGGTCACGTCTCAGCGCTCAACGAGCGTAAACGTTGCTGCAGCTGCTTCCCTTCGCCGTGCTCCCGCGCAAAATAGATTTGAGCCAATACAGAAGATGCCACCGAAAGTTGAGGAAGACCACGGAGAAAGACAGGTAAAGAACAGGTGTCTCTATTCCAGTTGTTGTGCACCGAGGGAAGAGAGGATAGGACATCCCGCGCAAGAGCTCGCCCGCCGTACCTACGTCATTTGCGGTGCAGCCACACGTCAGCACAGCCACGCTCTCTGTCAGGGTCCGCCTCGAATGGGCGCGTCTCGCGACGGCAAAGACACAGGAAGCAGAGCCTGATGAAGAGGTGCTCGTTCCCTGCTAAGCACAAGCGAGCGACAGGAAAATTGAATGAATGTCTCCATTCGATCAGCAGCGAGAAATTGCTCGCAAACGCCTTTCTGCCTTACTCCGGAGTACATAATGAGATCTAGTCTGTCATCCCAATCTCCCCCTCAAGCCCATTGCGCCGACCCGAACCAAATTATTCCGAACAGAAACTCCCGATTGCGCCGTGCGGTCTCGCTAGTCCCAAATATGGGATCGCTGTGCGGGCCTCGTTGGGCCGTTGTGAACGCCGCTGATCGAACAAACGCCTGCCACTTGCCAGTACAGAAGCGAGTGGTCTACTGAAGGAAGTCCTCGGTCAAACATACGCTGATCACACCGAAAAGTATACAACGTCGAGCACACCCGCCGGCTGCATCAACATCGCATCCCCTCAGTCCGTCTCACCAATCTGGTTGTTGTTCCCCTTCCCAGTGTAGTAACCCCCATTCACAGCCGCGGAAATGCCCACCGCAATCGCAACCGCAATGCCCACTAGGAACACCGCAATGCCAATCTTTACCCACAACCGCTGGCGCTTCTCCATCCCCTCCCAGCGCTCGACCACAGGCCCCGTGCACGCACCCATGAATTTGCGATCCCGCTTCTTCTTGCGCTCCGCCGCCTTGCTCTGCATCAGCGTCTGCTTCGATGGCCACATGCCGCATTCCTTGTTGGCGTCGATGCTGACTTTGCCAGCGAAAGGGCTGTCTTCGGCGTCCGGGCGCAGGGGCATGTTGGCGCTGATGTCGGCGGCTTCGAGGTCCTTTTCGCGGTTGAGTTGTTGGGAGGTCTTGGGCACGCGCTCGAAAGAAGCCGGCGGGTGTTGGTAGAAGGGACTGTGGATCGGGATGGGCTTTTCGTGAGGCGTGGGAGTCGGGGTGAGATCTTCGCGAGAGACGGCGGGAGAGAGGCCGCGGGAGGAGGCATAGTTGGGCGTGGGGGCGGCGAGGTCGTTGCTGGATTCGGGTTGATTTTGTTGAGGTGCAGGGACGATGGTGGCACCAAAGGTGGTTGGAGTGTTGGAGGAGGCCATAACCGGCTCTGCGAAGGTCGTGAGGTTGAAATTCGATGTCCAAAGACTTGGTTTGGCGGTCTTTATGTAGCGGCAGATGGCGAATGGAGGGCTGGAGCGATTTCGAAACCGGGCAAATTGGCGTATCACTGGTGGTCGCAGGGGAGCGTGCCAGTCAATCGTCGATGGTCGACAGGTCACACGTCCCACGCTTGTGCTCAGGATAGACGTGGTGGACAGAAGCGGTGTAGTGTACAAGCGTGGTGGGAGGTTGGGAAAAGAAGAAGATTGAGGAAAGTGAGAGCTTGTCAGGGAGTGGGCGGTAATGGGGGCGAGTTCGCGACGAGCTGGGGGAGCGCCCGCCAGACGGATGGGCAAGCACTCCTTCCCGCTTGAGTTTGGTGAAGCAGGCACGGTGCGCGGCTCGCCTGGCTCGGCCAATGGCGGCTGACGCAGCGCGCGAGCTAAGGAGAAGTCGCTGCGCCCGCCTTCCCCCCACCGCCCTCTATCCCGCCGTTCCCTGGCCCCAGCTCCTTCCCCGTTCGCGCTCCCTTGACGCAATATCTGGCCCTCATTTCGAGCATCAGGTGGTCTGATCAGTTGGCGTGGTCAAGATTGCAAGTGTGGAGGCACAGCGAAAGCAGACCAGCGAGAAGATCAAGCCCGGCAGCGCCACCGCGTGCACCGCTCAAGCTTCCGAGCTCCCAAGCGAGGAACCCGACACGCCTAATGCCGTACCCGCAAAACATGCTCGTCAAACTCTTCTCTGCGCAGACACCAAGCGTGTTGATGCCGTGTTGCTCCGCAGAGCTGTCCTTCTCCCTCATCCGGAGACCAGAGAACGCGGCTGGTGGATTCGCAGCTCCACGTCGGAAAAAGCTGTTGCGGTACCTGGCAGGAGATGCAAAGTCGCCTTGATCCAAGGTTCGTCCCGTTCCACCTGCTGCGGGATCTGTGGGGACATCCTGTTAGGAAGTTGTGGAGCTCTGCCGGTAACGACTTGCTCAAACACCGGCAAATGTCTACTCCGGTCCATGCTATATTTCACATGGTGTGATGGGAAAGAATTCTTCTAAGAGACGATCCGATCAATTGAAACTTTGACCCAATCGCATTTCATCCACGGTCAATCAGTCCTACCATTCTAGGTCTGGGAATTCCTTGACGGGAGATTGGGTATTAGCACATTATGAAGCACCATATGATGATTGGCACCTGGTACGCTTTTCTTGTTTCCATCTCACAAGCATGAGTTTGTCCAAGCGTGCAAGAGTGTTGTAGGATGAACGAGACCTCTTGAGCAACGGTCATCGAACTCCTGCTTCGCATTACAGTCATCCTGAAAGTCGCTTTGGAGTGTTGCGAACTTCCTCGTACTTTTCGCTGATACTGCCATTTTGAAGGACTCGACCAGGTGCAGTATTTACTGTAGCATTCGACGACGAGTCTTTGACCCTCGATACCATCAAGCGAACGGAAATTCCCAAAGATGAACCGATCTCATGGTTGACGTTGGACGTGCGTTGAAAACATCTGTAGTCCATTTCGGCAGGCTTACGCTGACTGCTGAACTAGCACGCCCACCAAAATATCTATGGCGCAGGGATGAAGAAGTGGGGTTCGTACGCGATCCACAGTCCAACGGACATCGAACACAAAGCATCTCACCCTATCGGCGGGCACCGTAAGCTCAACTCCAACTCCACGCCCTTTGTTTGTTCCAGCCGTCACTGATGCCAGTCCCCAACAGCACGCGCGAACGATGCGGACACCAAGACGCGGGCCATCTTCCTCCTCTCGTCCTGCAAACCCCCTTACGCCGTCTACGCCAACCCATTCTACGACCACGCAGGCATCATCAACGTTTTCAGCGTCGACTCCGCCGGCACTATGGACGCCAACATGCAAAATGCAACCCTGGATGAAAATTCCGCAATCCACGGCATGGCCTTCGACGCCGAGGAAGACTACCTCTACTCGGCCGACATGTGGGCCAACAAGATCTGGGTCCACCGCCGAGTATGCCACCACTCTAGCTCCCCTCCCACCGACCCAATCTAACATCCCTCTCCAGGACCCATCGACCGGCAAGCTAACCTACATCGCCGACATCCCCTCGCCCGATCCCTCCGACCACCCCCGCTGGCTGTGCTTGTCCCCCAGCCAAACCCACCTCTTCGTCCTCACCGAATCCACCAACCTCCTCCGCACTTACACACTCGACCCCAAAACCCGCACACCAACCTACACAGGAACCTCCCACCCCCTCCTCCCCCCGGACTTCAACACACGCATCCACGCCGGCCAGTTCCGCGCCGATGTCGTCGTGCCCTCGTCCTCAGGCCGCACCCTGTTCGCCACATCCCGCTCCAACAGCCCCGGCAAACTCACGGGCTACATCTCCGCCTTCGAACTCGACGCCGGCCGCTCCGTCATCGAGCGCCAGGTTTTGCTACAGCCGACCACGACGTCGGGCGGGCACAGCAATGCCGTTGCGCCGGCCCCGTGGAGCGACGAGTGGCTGGCCATTACGGATGATGAGGTGGGTGGGGTGGAGGTGTGGAGGTGGCATCAGGGCGTCTTGGGCCGCGTGGCGCGGTGTGAGTTGGGGGAAAGGG
>JAWXCT010000022.1:29598-56827 GCA_034509035.1 Saxispiralis lemnorum
GGCAGTGGGGGCCAGGCCGGGCGAGGGAGGCGGGGACGGGTTGTAGCTACTGTGGCGTTTTGTGCTGGGCGCGGCCAGGTTGCCGCCCAGGGTTGTCGAGTGCGGCGTGCTGGCGTTCGCGGAGGCGTAGAAACCCGAGGGCATGTACTGGGAGCCGCGGTTGCCCTGGGTGTGTTGGGAGAAGGTGGAGTTGCGGTTGGCTGCTTGGGTGGTCGGCGAGAAGAAGAGGCCGGCGGAGGGCGAGGCGGAGCGCTCGGAGGTGTGTTCGCGGAAGTAGGGCTTTTTGCCAGCGCTGGTGAGGGCGTCGAGGGAGAGGGTGCTGCTGCGTTGGTGGTCGGCGTCGCGGTAGACGCTGCGGGATCGGTGACCGCGGGGGTTGTAGGTCGTGCTGCCGCCGCCCCCGCCGCCGCCACGTGAACTCTTCTCCGAGCCACGCATTGAAGCAGTCGCGGCGCGTTTGACGCTGCGATTGATGCTCCAGGCGACCAGTGCATGCCAGAGGAGGACGGCGGCGCCGAGGAGAGCGAGCACGCCACCGACGGCGATGAAGACGGTGCCCTCAGGGAGGGTGGACTTTTGCATGAAGGGGGCGTTGCCAGTCCAGGGAATGTGCAGTTCAGGAACGCCAGCGCCTGCGATTGTTGGAGCGCTAGTCAGACTGAAGCCGTCATCAGTGGAGGTTGGCTCATCGTCGTCTGTTGTTGTAGGCGCCTCGGTCGTCTCTGGCGCGTCCGTAGTAGTCGCATCGTCGTCGCCGGTAGTTGTCGGCTCATCGCTGTCATCCGTGGGCTCGTCGTCGGCATCAGTCGGCGTAGGCGCATCATCTGCATCGGTCGGCGTTGGCTCCGAGTCGTCACCGGTCGTCAAGTCAGGTAGGTCGGTCAACTGGGCGCGCGCAATGCGTGGTGTCACCACCAGCAAGACGAGCGCCAGCAGCAACACCGTATGCCATAGCCGTGCCATTGTTTGGTCTTGTTCTTCCGCACCGGCTCGCCTCAACTGTCACAGAGCCCCGTGGCCGCCCTGGCGCACTCAGTCTGACCTCTTGCGACGCCGCCTTGCACAACACTTGTCCGACTTCCCCGTGCCGCCTCCTTTTGTGGTATAGCGCTCGCCCTCTCCTCCCTTGTCGTAGAGACTGGGCGTACAAGCGCTCGTGTTGATATTGCAGCGAGCGACGAATAATCCGAGCGAGCGGTGTCTCCAGCCACAGTCGTGAATGAGCGAATTGAGGGGTCCAGGTGGTGCAAAGACGGGTAAGGAAGGGCGGTTGCATGACGACGGGAGCGTTGTTGTAGTGCGGCCGTGCCCTGGCTGCCACGCCGCGATCCAGGGTCGTGCGCGGCGAGCGTAGCGGTTGACGCGGCGATCTCGGCCGCGGCCCGGCGGCGGGCGTGGCGTCCGATACGAAACTTGGCGCGAGGCTGTTTTTTGGGACGAGCTTTCTCGCCTTCGAGCTTCGACGACCAGAACATTGACCGTCTTCACCACTCAATCATTGCACCCAGCGGGCCCTCGCGACCATGGGTATTCAAAAGCGCACACGCAAGTTCGCGACGACCAAGCGCATCATCAGCCAGCGCGACGATCGTCTGAAGAAGAACAAGCCGGAGGCAAAGGAAGCTTCTCAGAAGAAGTCGGACAAGTCGAAAGAACGCGTTCGCGACATGTAAGTCTCTCAACAACTCATGTCTGTCTAATCCCAAAAAGCAGCACTAACGTCCCTCCAGCCCCCAAGCCCCAACCCAAATGTTCTTCGCGCACAACACCGCCCTCCAACCCCCCTACCCAGTTCTCCTCGACACCAACTTCCTCTCGCACACGATCCACCGCAAACTCCCCCTCCTTCCGACCCTGACCACCACCCTCCTCGCGCCCTGCACGCCCATCATCACCTCATGTGTCATGGCCGAGCTGGAAAAACTCGGACCCAAGTACCGGCTCGCCCTGCAGACGGCGCGGGACGAAGGCTTCGAGCGGCTGCAGTGCGATCACAAGGGCGTTTACGCCGATGACTGTATTGTGGACCGGTGCATGAAGCAGAGGATCTACTTGGTGGGGACGAATGATCGTGAGTTGAAGAGGAGAATACGGAAGGTGCCTGGCGTGCCGATCATCAGTGTGGCGCGTGGGAAGTATGTGGTCGAGAGGTTGCCGGATCAGATCGACTCGTGAGATGGCACTTCGAAGTTATGCAAGGCGCCCATGACGCGCGAAAGAGGGTGAGGTGAGATCTGGCACTAGTGTGTCGGAGATAAAGATACGTCAGCTGGGAGAGATCGATTGCTCGTGGTTACGGGCTTGTGCTTGGGATTAGCGAGGCGTTACGGGGCATCCTTACTCCAGTCTTGCGCGCGTAGACGACGCACGAGCGAACAGCAATGCGGAACCGTGCAGCTTGCAAGGTACTACGCTCCTTTTAGATCTCATCATGTATAACGTGAGTACATCGAGCGGTTGGTGTCGGGAGAAGGTATCTATCGTCTGTTTGATTCTCTTGGATGGACGCCCACGCCTTTGCGGACGAGCGCGGAGTTGCCTAATATCTACGCTCCGTACACCAATTCTACCATGACAGCAGAGAAAGAAGAAACGGCGCTCGATTTCAGGATATCATACAGTTTCCAGGTATGTCACAACTCCACCATTTTCAAACGCCCCCCTTAATTATGCTTACCTTTGTCCTTGTGGTGGCCTCCATTCTCCGCTTTCTTGTCTGCCTTTTTCTCCTAGTGATCTGATTTCGTTGGGTGTTTCAGTGGAATTTCGGTGTCTTTCATGATGGGAGATGCTGCTGATGGAATCGATAAGGTAGAGGCAGAAGTCGGATTTGCATCGGAAGCTGCCTTCGGGTCCTTGACGGCCGAAGTGGAAGTCGGAGAGGCTGAGTCTTGGATGCCTTCGGGGTGGTCCTATTTGCCCTTGTCTGAGCCGCTCTCGCCTTCCCCGGTCAGCCTGAGTACCTTTTCTGCAGATATATCGCGGCTGACTCTTCGCGCAAATGGAATAGCAGATCAGCGTGCGGAGGGAAAAGCGCTTACCATTCCCGTACTGCGCTTGGTGGAACTTCTGGCCCAGCGGGTTAGGCTGGTTCGTCTTCTGGTCTGCCTGGTTCTCGTTGAAGTGGGCGGTGCCTGCACCCTTCTGCACTGTCTGCGGGGATGCGGTCTTCTCAGCGTTCCCTGCGCCGGTATGAGTTGCGCGCCTCGAACGCTCGGAGATGGGAAATGCATACCTCGAGGGGTGGCTACACCCGGCGCGTGAGTGTTAGAGCCGCCGCCGGCCGAGTAGCGATCCCCTATGTTCTGGACGCCGGGTGTGTTGAAGGGATTCCTATCGATCCGCGTCAGTCGTCTGCTGCAACGCGAGTCGAGTGTTGATCGAAAGCGATTGTGAGGCTCACCCAATGTACTTGGGAACGATATAGGCCGTTGCGCCGACACCGCCGGCAATGGCGAGGTTGCGTCCGGTGAGGAGCTTCGACATAACTGACACTTAGAGGTCGTGACTATAAGGATCGACTTGGAAAGAATTGGAGTCTCAGGACGTATGAACGGTAACGTCGAGGGATGAAGGAATTGGAGACTGCGAGTTGTTTGTGTCGAGGAAGAGAAGTGACAGCCCGAGAGTGAAACGGCACGAAGACGAGTGAGTCGCGTGTTTACGGAGCACAGGCCGGCGCAGGCCGACCCCTCGCCGCGCACCTTCCAGTTGCGGTCGAGACGTAAAGAAAAATAGAAGCGCTGGCCACGCAAAGCTGCCGTCATCGACCAAGGCTGTGAGGAGACTGCCTCGGCTAGATCCGCGATCGTCCCGTGAGCGCTAATGCAGGATCAACGCCGATGGCGGGGACATTCTTGCCGAGGCTTAGCCGTCACAACTGCCCCTCCAAGATTTCTTGACTGGCACGTCCCATAATCACAATGGCAGTACCACGCAATTGATCTTCACCTTCCACCTCCCCCACTACCACCATGACTGAGCTATCTCCAACCCTTAATTCCCCATCCCGCCTCACCATCCTCATCTCCGGCTCCGGCTCCAACCTCCAAGCCCTCATTGACGCTTCCACCGACCCCACCTCCCCCCTCCCCTCCTCCCAAATCTTCCGCGTAATCTCCGACCGCAAAAACGCCTACGGCCTCGAGCGCGCCCGCGCCGCCGGCATCCTCACAACCTACCACGGCATCCTGCCCTACAAAAAGCAATACCCCGACGATTCAGAGAACCCCCAATTCTCCGAGGCCCGCCGAGCCTACGACGCCGACCTCGCGAAGCTCGTGCTCGACGACCGGCCGGATCTGGTGATTTGCGCGGGCTTCATGCGGATCGTGACGCCGTCGTTCTTGCATCCGCTGGCGGCTGCGAAGACGCCGATCATTAATTTGCACCCGGCGCTGCACGGGGATCTGGTCGGGGCGGATTGTATTCGGAAGGCGTGGGAGGAGTTTGAGCAGGGTTTGAGGAAGCGGACGGGGGTGATGGTGCATTTTGTCATTGCCGAGGTGGATCAGGGGGGGTTGGTGGTGCAGGAAGAGGTCAAGATTGAGGGCTGTAAGGATCAGGAAGAGCTACGGGGGAAAATCAGGGCAGTGGAGCATCCGCTCATTGTCAGAGGGGCAGCAGTCGTGTTGGAAGGGCTGGCGGAAGGAAGGAAGTGAACTGAGGCTCCGCCCAAAAAGGTGGGAGTATAGCCTTGTCTCGCTGTCAGAACGCTCCAGTCGCCGGCATAGGGACATTTGAACACAATCGGCGAATGAGACAGTCAAGAGCCCATTCTTGGGCAACTGTAGTCGCTCATACAGAACTCCACGCTGCGACCATGGGTCGCAACCGTATGTATCTATGAGCCGAGGGGTTTCCGCACGTTGTCAAAGAGCCACGCATTGCAGCGGAATGCGACATGGGAGACTATCGCGGTCGCAAACCGACTTTCTGGTCATGCTGCATATGGCTGCGTGGATAAGCGGCACTGCCGCAAGTCGACCACTCTCGGACAGTCGAAGCCAGGAAGGGAAAAGGATTTGAGGATGTTCTCGAAAGTTCTCAATCGGATCATCGACCGTTCTCAAATCGAAACAAGGGGAAAGTGTCTGGTACTCCACCATCGTAATTCTCTCAAGCACGCAGGCCGGTCATCAGACTCGGCAATTCAAGCAGCTTCTCCCTCCCATCATCATCGTCGTCCCGTCCCCACCCTCGCCGCTTCAAAAACAAACAGATCGCCTGTCCCTCAAGTCGCATGCGCCGCCCTACCCACCACACGTCATACGAGCACATCTTTCCATACCACCATGCCAAAAGCAGCATTGCGCGCGGATCCTTCGCATGCAACAGCCTCCGGCACGCCGGATCCATCAGCCCGATGAAGCTGAGATAGTACAGGACAGTGTCGTGATTGCACTCCATCTGCAGCAGCCGCGTCAGCAACGACGCAGCGGTCGCATACGGGTTTTCCGGATCACGCAACTCGCCGTCTTTCTGCGCGCCGGCTGCTGCTGCAGGTTCAACCCCAAACACCGTTGGCAGATATTTGCAAAGTTGCCCTAGCTCCGGCACCGGTTGGTCGTACATGCTCGGCTGGCCTTGGGCATGGTAGTTCATCGTGTCCGCAAACAGCCCACCTGGGCGCAGCGGGTTGGTCAGTTCGAAGACGGCTTTCTTCCCGTCGCTCATACGAAGCAAGTCCAAATCGGAGGGGGAGGGCGGAGCGAGTGGCCAAGCTTCTTCTGCCGTGGTTGCAGTGATGCTGCCGATTGTTACCACGCCTTGCAGCGCTGCGGCGGCCCAGAGGGGGTCGCGATCAGGTGGGTGCAGGGGCTGCGTGAGTTTCGTGGCGAAGATGCCGGCGCCGTGGTACCAGTGGTAAGATTCCTTTGGGGTTGGAGGAGAGGTGGTGGGGAGCGTGAAGTAGCGGGTGTGCATTAGGGCGAGGGCGAGGACGACGTGGGTTGAGAAGGGCGTCTAGTTGGTTGGCGTCAGCTTGGTGATTCTTTGCAGACGGTACAAGGGACGCAGCAACTCACAGTGCGAGCCATGGCAAGGTAGTTCTGGCGGTAGATGGGCACAGTGCGTCTCATGCCAATGGTAAAGACTGTTCTCTCTCTGAAGTCTCGCAGCAATGAAGTCCTCCTGCACCAGGCAGTAGACTTCGTCGCTCTGATGCAGGTCCAAAGATATCCCGAGCATACCAGCTATGGCATCCTCGCTCGCCTCGGGTGACACAAAGTCCTTAGAGATGTTGGGCGCTAATTGCTGCGGTAGAGACGTGAAGCTGAAGGATGTCTCGCGCGCGTGATGGAGCTCATCCGTATATGATGTCTCGAAGTCGCAGTTGATCCCGTATGAGACGCATATCCGACACTTGGGGTGAGATTCGTCGTACTGCAAACTCTGTCAGCATCGGAGTGTTAGGTGCCAGTGGTCGTTATCATAGCAAGGTATTGTGATACTTTGACTCGTCTCAATTTGCAGTTGCGGCAGCCCGTGCGGGACTTGTTACGCAGCTTGCGTGTTCGTCGGACGTCTTCGTCAAAAACGACTTCGGGCATCACGAAGTTGGAAGCAAAGTTTTTGTTTTGGAATCAATTGATGGTAGGACCTGCGGGGAAAGATGGGTATCTCTCTGCGAAGCCAATGATCGGGTCGAGTAGACCCCAGGCCGGCTCGCCACTCAGGTCGTGATGAAAGGAGTGGGCAGATAGAAACACTCCGAAAAGCCTCACTAGCAACCAGAGCCTAGATGTAAATGAAAACGTGGCTACCTGAAGATCTTGCGCTAGCGAAAGAGCAATGCATTGCGACACCTTTGCAATAAAGTCGAGTCAGCAACGAAACCAGACCCCGTCCTCCATCCACGCATTTTACGACATCCCAGCGATTGATTGAAACAGTGGTATACCGAAGGCGCCTCTCGCCCGCGCGACCCGCACGTGATCCAGAGCCACGTGGATGCGGAAAGACGTCTCAGGTCTCCGCCAACTGAAAGTCCCTCAAAGCTTCATCTTCGCTTTCCAAACCATCGCCCTCGCCGGAAACGCCCTTGCCTCGCAACTCCACGTCTGCGGCGTCGCCCACGTGCAGGCTCTGCATCCCGAACAACTCATCCAGTGAGGAACCAGCCGGGCCAGAAGACTGTTTCGCAGGTGCTTTTAGGGGCTTATCCTCCGAAGGGCTACTCTTCTCATGCCGTCCAGCTGGAGGCTTTCGGGCTCCACCGGACACCGCGCGACCCTTCGAGTAGCCGAGAGTGGAGTTCGACGCTGCCTTAGCTGCAGTGAAACGGGCGTTGCCTTGGGGCTGTGGTGCAGCGGTCTGCTTTCGCGAGGTGAGGAGGGATGGCAACCGTGCCTTGCTGGTGGCATTGGGCGCTGCAGAGCTCGGAAAGCCAGCAGCTGGCTTGCGGCTCGTGTTCGACAATGCAGAGACAGCGCGTTTCGAGTTCAAAGAAGAAGGTTGCCAAGTCGAAAGAGGACCAGAAGTGGCACTGCGCATCTCCGCCCTCTTGACCACTGGTGCTTTCGTTGCCGCTTGCGTTCGCTCCTTCTTCTGCTCCCTGTCGCGCAGAGCATTCAGTTTCTCCTCAAGGTCGCTGAACTCCTCGTCATCGCTGTCGCCCCTGCCCTGCGCGAACTCGGAAAACCAGCCTCTGGTCATGTTCGCCCCCTCGAACTGCGGGTACTTGCGATCGATGGGCCAGCAGTCGTCCGGATGATCGGGGAGAGGCATCTCACGCGGAGGCATATGCTCGATCTCGGGCTCATCTGCGACATCCTGCTGCTCGGTCTCTGGTTCCGCTTCGTGAACTTTGATCTTCGCTCGACGCTGCCGAGGGCTTGTCTGCTTAGCCGAAGGTTTTTCCAGTGTCCTGGGAGCAGTCGTTTTGAAAGTATCGGTTTTGATGTTCGTAGTCTTGTTGCCCAGTGGAGCCCGGGTTCGTGGGCCTACTCTGCCATCAGCTCGTCGCTCATGGAGAGCTTCGGGTGACCTTGATCATAACATACCAGCAGGCGTCACAAATGCGCTATTGTCCACCGTGCCTCTTTTGCCATCGACGAAAAGTCCGGCTTGCTTGGCCTTACCACCAGTCTTACCCAAGCCTTCAGTTGCATTCTCATCGCTCAATGGGAGCTTTCCTGGAGTCTTAGGCGCTAGTCCTGTCACGCCTTGGTTGCGCGGTTTGGCGGCGCCCGCAATCTGCCTCTCGCAGATGGCATTTTCCTGGTTCGCGCGAGCTGCAAACATGATGGGTCCGTCTGATTTGGTTTGGTCTGACGAACATGCAATTTATCCCATGTTGTTAGGTTCGTGAAGAGTTCACAAACACCTCGACAGGTCAACGTTGGTGTTGACTTCTTGCCTCATCGGGACAAGGTGGGGCCCCTGAACCCTGTTCTTGGCGGGGAGACCGACCGACCTTTGGAGGGAGCAGCGAAAGTCACTGCTGCCCGTTCCTTCGCTGGCGTGCACCATACAACTGGCAATCACCTCCGTCAACGCTACCACCGCATCTACACCTCCGTCACTCCAGCGCAACCGCATCACCTCCACGGCCACTGGCACTACCCTTTTCCAGTTATCGACTTCGACTCATACCGCTAGAATGGATCAGATCAAGAACGTAAGGCTCCAGGAAACTACCCCCGTCCCCATTCCCAGCGACGCAATATCAACGAGCCTCGCACAAACGTGTAACCTGCCTATGCTTTCAAGCGAAGACGAGCTGATCTCTACCCTCGTAATAGCGCATGAACGCTCTCCGCGTCGAAGCTGAAGACTCCGCCGCCAAAGTCGAGGACCTCCAGACCAAGGTGAAGACGCTGGAGCAGGAGAATCTTCAGAAGGAACAGGAAATCACCTCTCTCCAGCACCGACACAACATGCTTGAGCAGGAAGTGGAGAAGCTCGAGAAGATGCACAAGGACGCCAAAGCCGCGGCGGATGAGTCGACCCAGCACGGTACCCGGAGCGAGACGCTGCAGAGGAGGATAGAGTTGCTTGAGGGCGAGGCGGAGGAGAACGACAAGAACCTGAGGGAAACCAACGAGAAGTACGGTTGCTCGCAAAAGACCCTGCCGGCCAGAGCTGACAGATATCTAGGCTCCGCCAGACCGATGTCAAGGCCGGCCACTACGAGCGCAAGGTGCAGGCTCTGGAGAGCGACCGCGACCAGTGGGAGCAGAAGTATGAGGAGATGTCCAAGAAGTACTCCACCACGAAGAAGGAGCTCGACGACTTCGTGGCGGAGATTGGTAACATCTAAACACCCACCCCTTTTCCCGAGGGCGACCCGACAACATGTTCCAAGGCTGTTCTTTTGGTGCGGGTGTGCTGATGCGAAACGCTACTCTTTCAAGTAACTCCGACTACTACCTCGTCCTTCGGCAAGGCCAAAGGCCAGAAGACCACGCTCGTGAAGTCGAAGTAGTTGAGCTTTACGGGGGTGGGAGGCTGGGAAAGTAGGAAGCTTCATGGCCACACCTGCTTGGAAGGCGCTTTGCATGGACAGAGTTAGCGATCACCTCTAGGAATGCATGCTTAATACCCAACACATTTGCATCACACCGCAAGACGTTCTCGAACAACAACGCACGAGGGGACAGACACAGATCACTCGATCACTCCTTGCCTATCCGGCGGGCTTTGGCTGCGCTACCTTTCTTCTTCTGTTTGCCCCTAGTTGCCGCACGCTCTGCCTTGCTCTCATAACGGAATTTTCGCTTCTTCTGCTTGGGTTTGTCCGTATTCTTCAACCCAGGCCGTTTCTTCTTCGCGACTGTATCTGCCTTGTCTTTGGCCTCTTGTGCTTCTTTCGCTTTCAAGTCCGCAATCCGCTTGAGCTCCTCCTCATCTTCCTCTGAACCAGGTTCACCCATCGCCTCGACCGTCACCGTGGTGTATTTCTCTTCGTCGACGTACTCCTCGTCCTCGGCTGCCTTTGGGTCCGCATCCTCGAATCCTTCAAAATTCTCTTCCGCTTCCTCCGCATCAGAGTCTTCGCTGAAACCTTCCGGATTCTGCTGCTTCTTCAGCTCCAGATTCACCTGCTCGACATGCTTCTGTAGATCCTCTTTTCTTTGCTCGCGCAACTATTTCGGTCGTGACTTGTCAGCCACTGCGCATCGATTTTCGTGCTCCACTTGGGAGAAAGCGCACCTGTTTCCTCTCCAACACCTTAGCCTCCTTGTCCCGTTTTGCCGCCGTGTCTTTGGCATTTTGTATGCGCGCAAGTTTGCGCTTGTGGAAGCCGGTGAGGTACTCCTGTCGCGCGGCGGGGTCGAAGTTGATCTCGGTTGGCTGATCGCTGCGAGAAAACTTGAAGCGCTTGACTGGAGGCGGCATACTTGTAAATTGGCGGATAGAGTTAAGATCTGTCTCCTTCTCTGATCGTGCACCTTTCCTCTCGGCGGGTTGGAGCTCGTGAAAGGCCAAGATTTCGGGGCACGGGCGCACCCGTGCCGAACTCGGACGTCAGCGGTCTGTGCGCACCGTCTCAGTCCCAGCGTTGTCGCCTTTGGATGGAGTTCTGGGCGACTCAACAGGTAAATTGCACCACAACACCATGTTGCTGCCCAAATTATCAGGAGCATTGCTGCTCGCGGCCGGCGTGGCGCAGGCTTTCAAGAACACTTCGCCGTTCTTCTTCCTCTCCTCCGATCCGTACGCGTCTCGCCTGTGGCTTCTACAAGGAGGCAGCTGCTAATGGTCTTCCCTAGGCTCGACTCTTCCGCTGCGCTGCAGAGCACCCAGGTCGCGACGTCGCAGGATGTGGAAGAAAACTTAATTGCTACGTTGGGACAGTGCGATAAGAAGCTGTATTACATTTTCCGGCAGCCATCAGTGACGGCGGCCGACTTCAAAAATGGGGGGATGAACAAGGTTCAGAAGAGCATACAAGATGCCGAGGCAAAAGATGGGCGGGTGGTGGTTCAGATCCCGGAGGTGCTGGGAGGTGGCTTGGACAAGGTCGAGAGCAGGCTCAGGGAGGCTTGTGGCAAGGGTGGAAAGAAGGAGTCAGATGGTGTGTTGTGATGGCTCCAGGACACGGGACGGGGAGCTCGGCTGACTTGGATTCTCCAGCATGGCCTGAAGGTGACAACGAATACCGTATTCTCAACATGGACTTGCCGCAGGTCTCAGGGACTGCGGAAGAGCGAAGCAAAATCATGCGGGACACTGGTATGTGCATCATGGTGGACTGCCCGGATCTATATGCTCATTTGGGACTCCAGACGATGCCCTTGTCGATACCGTCGCATCTGTACTAGCGAACGAGAACCCGTCCGTTTTAATTTACAGCACGACCCCCCCGGCGCGGGCGGCCCACTCCCACGAAAGGGTGTACGAGATGGACGACCCCTTCCCATCCTCACTCCACACCGACTTGAAGCGCGATCTGGGCCAGCACGCTAGGCAAGCAAGTGATCGTGGCGAGGACCTGCAGGCTGGGCTACCACTCTTTGAGCGCTACAACTTCTTGTCGCAGGGTAATTTCCGACAAGTTCCGATGGTCGAAGTGTGATTGCTGACGATACCGATAGGGATCTTTTTGGGCCTTACCGTTGTCATCCTGCTCTTCCTAATCGGATACGTTGGCGTTAGTGCCATTGCCGGAATGGACGTGAGCTACGCCGCATTCTCGAAGGAGATGGGTCCGGCAGCCCAAAATAAGGGCAAGCAACAGTAAACGATGGCATGTCCGCGGGTGGAGTTCGAAGGCGCACTGTATGTATGAATATCGGACCTTTTGACATGGAGCTATTGGCTCTTGTTCCGCGTCTCTTGCTGTTCAAAGTCCCTCACGAGGTAAGCCCATGCCGTGACGAGCCAAGAAACTCAGCTCGGTCTGGCCTGCCAATTCCGCGCCATCTTGCTTGGAGCCGGCTTGAAGACAAGATATACGCACAAGGCGCGCGGCACACCTCACGTCTGCTCGATTGCCGCTCCACTTGCCGTCGCTTGCAGGTCTTATCTCCAGGGGCTTGGTGCTGCTTGCAAGTCAAGCTGGGGTCAGCTCGTTGCATGAAGATGTTATCGGGAGCTTCGCTCGTCCAGCACCCTGACCAACGCTATATACCGCTTACTGACCGGATCGACCACTGCACGTGAGCGGCCTGATCCGTGCCAAAGTCCGAACCTGCCGATCTAACGTTGAGCGGGGAACGTCGACCATGTGGTTCTCTCCGCCATGCACGCCACGCGAGGAAAAACGTAGCCAAGCCAGCGAAAAGAGTGAGTTTTAATTTGGCACAGGAGAGTCGGTGGGGTTCCGATTCGGCACGCCGCCCAAAACCTCCAGCCTCTGTTCATGGGGTACATGCCTAGCGCCTCCCGCGAACCGCTAGGACAGTCGCACAGACCGGCCCAGCACGCGGCCTGTACGCCAAGCACCACGCCTGCTTCACGTCCGCTCTCACCACGCACCACACCTCATCGCGACACAGCCTCCAGCTTCGCATGCCGGCGCAGCGCCATAGGCTGGCCCAGACAATGGCGACAGTCCGGCCTTGCATCCGACGTGTCGTGGCATCAGCTAAACTCGCCTGCCCAGCGCGCAGACCCCATCCCGTCTACGCCTCCCCAGACGGCCAAGCACCTCCGCTCGAGATCTTCCCCCCCATACCCCAGAATCCCCAGACGCGATCAGCGCTGCCACGGTGTTTGGCACCCTTGCCCAGGCGAAAACAAACCGGCGCGTGGTGATCGATGAGATGCCACTCGCGTTGATTTGCTGTGGTTCCTCCGGCGCCATGGCTTCGTCTCTCCTTGGTGGCTTTCCCACACCGTGACCCCGCCGACCATTTCCCCATGGTGTTTGACGGCAACGGGCGTGAGGGGTTCGTAGACGACTGAGCTATCTTCCTGCACGATGTACGGTACATGTGGCGCGAGTCACCACGTGTCGGCGGCTGTCATCGACTGTCATCGACTTGAGGTATAAGACTGCTCTCCTCGCTCATGCCTCGCTGCCTCTTCACCTCAGGTCGTCAACTCTCCTTTTCGGATAGGCTAGCAGCGCACTCTGTTATAGCTACTGTGTTGGCCCGCCTCAAGCTTTTTCTGTCCTCGCCCTTGATTATCTCCGCTACGCTTCCAGGTTACCATGGCTCTCAACGAGAAGGACGAACCCACCAGGCACGAGCTGCACCGAGAATGGACCATCGACGAGGAAAACCCCAAGATAGAGCACCCACGTGAAGAGCTCGACTATGCTGGCGCACACGAGAAGACTGATCCGAAAGAGATCGCGCTGGTGCGCAAGCTCGATCGATGGATCATGCCAATGTGAGTGCTTCATCCGTGAATCGCATCCTAGGTTCCATGCTGACTCACTTCTTCAGGCTGTGGGCAATGGTAAGTCCTCGGCATTCAGCTTTCCGACAACACGTGCGACAAGGCTCAAGGACCTCGAGCACTGACCCGAACAACAGTACTGGCTTAACTACTTAGATCGGAATGCCATTGCTCTCGCTCGCATCAACTCGCTTGAGGCAGATCTGGGCATCACCGACACTCAGTACCAGACCTGCGTTTCCATCCTCTTCGTTGGCTACATCCTTGGCCAGATCCCGTCCAACATGTTGATCACCAGAATTCGACCATCGTGGTACATGGGTGGCTTCATGATGATCTGGGCCGTAGTCTCGGCTTGCACCGCTCTGAGTGAGAACTTCGTGGGGCTGCTCCTTACTCGATTCTTCCTGGGTGTTACAGAAGCCCCCTTCTACCCGGGTGCGCTGTACATTCTGGGCATCTTTTACAACCGCAAGGAGCTAGCGACGCGTATCTCCATTTTGTATACCGGCAACATTCTGGCGACTGCGTTTGCAGGTCTCATTGCTGCGGGCATCTTCTCGGGCCTTGACGACGTCAGTGGGCTTGCAGGTTGGCGTTGGTTTTTCATTCTCCTCGGGTAAGATACATTTTAGCATCAAATTAGATCACTCCCGCTCACAACATCCAGCGCCGTCACCTTCGTCCTTGGGGCGATGGCCATCTTCATCCTCCCCAACGACCCTCTTCACACAAGCTGGTTGACTCCCGAAGAGCGTGAGCTTGCCAACTCCCGCATCCGTAAGGACACCGTGGGATATGCGGAGAAGACTAGCACTTGGGTCGGCCTGAAGACCGCCGCCAGCGACCCCAAGCTGTGGCTCTTTGCTTTCATGCAGCACATGCATCTTGCGGCCAACGGCTTCAAGAACTTCTTCCCCACGGCTGTCGAGACGCTGGGATTCGGCGATACCATCACACTCGTGCTCACCTGCCCTCCCTACCTCATCGCCGGTGGTATTTCCATTTACTGGAGTTACCAGAGCGGGCGTTTCAATGAGAGAACTTGGCACATCACAAGCGCCAAATTGGTTGCCATCTTCGGATTCGTGCTCGGCTGCGCAACGCTGAACACGGGTGCCCGTTATTTTGCCATGATCGTCTTCGCCGTCGGCACGTACGCTGTCAACAGTATCATCCTCGCCTGGGTGTCTTCCACCTGCGGGTCGACTAAGGAGATCAAAGCTACCTCTCTCGCCATCGTCAACACCATCGCCAATGTTTCCTTTATCTGGACACCGGTAAGCAATCGTCGCTTCCCACGCCGACAATCTCCGAATTTCGATAGCTGACATAAACCACAACAGTACCTCTGGCCCGATAGCGACGCGCCCCGCTATACCATTGCTATGGCCTCGAGCTCGGCGTTCTCTGTTGCGACCGCGGCCGGTGCCTGGACCATGCGCTTCTGGCTCATGCATCTCAACAAGAAGATCATGCAGAACAATGACGAGACCATCCTTCGCTACGCCTACTAGGCGAGCGGTGTGCGCATAGAGCGCATTAAGAGGACGCTACGATGTCATGATGGATTATTCTTGATCTTTTGAACGACCATAGGAGGATGACAACTTTGGTGTATCTTACCCGAGTTACGTTCGGCCAAAAATTGGCTGCACTGCCTTCTCGCCGAGGTGCCCAAAGGTTTGGCTATCTGGGTAGATAAGCCACGTTCAATGTACTGGAGATGTATATACCGGTGTCGAAGCTTAAGATGCTTACCTTGTCTTGTACCACATGAAGCTTCGTGTTGTTTTGCAAGGCCAGTAGTTCGTGGCATCCGTACGTCGGTGGTCAGATCCACGGTGAAGCCTACCTCGACAAGAGCATCGCAATTTCGTAACACCTTTGGGCAAGTAATCAGCGTACGAACAAACATCATGATGAGGCCGCGCCCAGCCCACGGAAAGGTCGAGTCCGAGTGTCTCAGGAGGGTGAGAGGGCAGCGTTTATGTACTAATCAGGCGCATTTTCCCCGTGATATACACATTATTACATACGTATAAATAAATATACATGAGTAGTGTATTACGTGTAACACATGTACAAGGAAACGAGACGACATTTTAATTGACCATGATTGCATGCCTCTGCGACTCACCAGGCAAAGTAGTCCGGAGCCCATGCGGAGAGTAGAGCTAGGTTTCGAAGCGAAAGAGTCTCAGTCGAATGTGTGTGGAACAAGTGGTGAGTCTGTTGTGTCCGCTCGGTTTCAATCGATGTTCCCAAGTCGCCCAAAGATCTGTTAATCTTTGTTACGCGAATCAAAAGCGCCTGACCCGGCGCCAGAGTAAGAAGCAATTGAACTATAAAAAGATCGACAGCTGGTTTAGATGAGGGCTGTGTTCCGCAATCGGCTGCACCAAGGCATTGACCGATGCGGGAAGGAGGTCAGGTCTGTCGCTGCGCCCAACAGAGCTGCCATATAAAGTTCTCTCGAGCGTCAAGCGCACAGAAATCGCTCAGGTATTTGTATGCACGGACAGATTAGGTGTGCATTCTGGGGTTTCGAGAACCGAGGCCGTTGTTCGTGCAAAGCCTTTCCAACAGCGCGCTTGGCCTTTGCGCTTGCATCGAATGAACCCATCTTGATATGTAGGTATAGCCGTGATGTGCACGGGACGGAGAAAACGAATTTTCCGTTGCACTGATGACACATTCAAGTGATTGAGTAGAACCAACAAGTGCCATTCGCGGGGATTTTGATCTCTTGTCAAAACCAATGAAAACATGTAGAAAGACTTGACGTCACCATCATTGAATAAATCTGTCAAATGTCACTTTGAAAACATCTGTGGAGGACAAGGACAAAGCACAGAGGAGCCGCAAATCAGGTGCATGGCTCCCTGCCTGAAGTGGGAGATGTGCTTGGACAGTTTTCGAGGATCCACGGCCGATAGAAGGAAGACGAAATTTGCGACCACTCGAAAATATCACGCACGAACGACAACTCATCCATTCTCGGTGTTTCATTGGAAGGCGTAGATTTTTCCACTATATCTCAGCCTTTATAATCCAGAAGATGCTGGTGACGTGCCTGATTCAGTGAAAGGAATGCAACGATCGTGCGAGCTTGATACTATCTGATATCTCATCATATAGTCGCTCGATCGATTGTTGCGGATATAAAACATTCTCTCTGCTTGATCTTCAAAGTGATGTTGGGTTCAGGTTGTCGGAGACTCGAAGAGGAAATTCGGAACTCGTCTGGGGAAAAGGAAAGGACGGGAGGAGCCGCCCATCTGCACGGACGGGGAGCGCGCCAAGAGGTGTCCTCATTCCGGTCGCGCTAGTCTCTTTGACCAGGCACCTCCAGCTTCGGCTTCCCCTCGACACCAACCCCCATCTCTTACCGCGACCTCTGCCTCTACCCCATCATCCGCCCTCACCGCCGGCAGCCTGGGAGGCTGACGATCATCTCGAGTTTCTTCTCTACCTCCCCCTAACCCTCTCGCTCCCCTCCTCACGTGCAGTCCACGCGTGCCCACCGCGTCAATCTCGACAGCAACATTCACCCCGGAACCTATCTTGGTCTGCGCTCTACGAGAACGCCCCAGTCATATTCGCGCGTTCTCATACATTTTGAGGTATGGTGCCTCACCCGAACAGATGAACAAATGAGGTGAAGGCGCAAGCATGTCGCATGTCAGTGGAGGCGAGGCGACTTCCATGCGGAGCGTGTCTCCCAACTCACTGAAGCGCAAGCGCGAAGCCTCTCTCTCCACCCATCAGCCCTCGGCGAGCGGCTCTCCAAAGGCTGCAAAGCTCTCCAACGGCGTCTGCGGCCTGCGCGACTACAGCGCGCAGCGCCAAAGCGCCAAAGACTTTAACTCCCCGGCCTCCGACGACATTCACCATCGCTCTGACTCGGGCGATCTACTGCGCAACGGTGATTCACTGAGCTCCTTGACCAGTAACGCGTCCTCGGTGTTCAGTCACAACTCTGAGCCAGCATCTCACTACAATAAGGCTGCCGCCGCCAACGGCTTCACCCCTGATTCTAGCCACACAGGCTCCTCTCCATCCAAGAATACCTTGACAATGTCGTCTCTCGATGGCGCTGTCGTCACGTCCGACGCTGCAAATCACCACATATCACCTGCTCCGACGACCTCCCCAGCACAGCGCCCGCGCATGCTCCCGCCTCCCGGAAAAGCGAAAGGGTACAGAGTGGTTTGGGATCCTGAACTCGACGGCAAGCTCAGCAGGGAAGAGCGCAAGCGCGCAATACCGCGCAAGAGAGAGTTTGGAACTGAGGTACGCTTTTATATTTTGCATTTTGCTGAGCTTGCGCAACATCATACACATAACCTGAAAAGAGAGAGAAACCACTCTGTACCCTTTCGCTGACACTGGAACAATGGCAGGTGTACGAGCCGGATCCGCCACCCGATCCCAGGCTGGCAATTCCTGGCTACATGTCAGGAATGTGCAGGACCAAGGATCGTGCGAGCAAGGCGATCTTGCGTATGGCGCCGTACAATTTGGCTCCCTACAAGCAAAATGATCGTCATGCGATCGGGCCTGGCGAGCCCCAGCAGGTGGTTGCCACTGGGTTCGATCCTTTCCTGCCCGAGTCCACGCTCAAGCTCAATTTCGGCACGTATGGCAGCATCTCGTCGGTTCAGAACAAGACGGATCCCGAGACCGGCAGCTTTCTGGGAATCGCCTTGATTAAGTATCGAGATTCTTTCCGGGATGGTCAGGAGCAGTCTGCTGCGGCCGCAGCCAAGCGGGCGGAGAAGGAATTCAATGGGCAGCGCATTGGTCTGTACACTGTCAGAGTCGAGCTTGACCGCGAGGGACGAAAATTCAAAAGGATGGTGGAGCAGACGCTGAAGCGAGCGAGGGAGGAGCGGCAGAGAGAGTACGGACTGCCAGCAGCTTCTGAGCCTGCCGCGCCCGCTCAGCGCTCGCAAAATGACTCCCCGGCACCATCTGCTCCCTTGAACGCGCCCAAAGGACCGTCCGGCAAGGGTGCTGTCAAGATTCCTGAGGGTCCAAGGGCCATAGCACATCCACCGAACCCTAGGAACGCCGCAGCCTCGTTGATCGAGCACGATGCGATTCTTCCCACGCTTAAGCGCAAGCCTTACATCCACATCTCGCACGCCTCGGTGCCCGTCCTTGGAACTACCATTCCCCACCTCAAAAAGCGACTGAAGTCTTACGATTGGCGCGAAATTCGCTTGGACAGGTCAGGCTACTACATCGTCTTCGATGATTCGAAGCGCGGTGAGGACGAGACTGAAAGGTGTTTCGCGGAATGCAACAAGGCGGCCCTCTTCACCTACACGATGGAGATGGAGTGTCAGAGATATGGTAATCCCAATTACGAGCGCAGCCCAAGCCCTGAGCGGGTCATGGCGGAGAAACAGAGACAAGAGCATGCCGAGCGGCTGCAGCGTGAAGAGATAGAAGACATGGAGATTGAAAAGAGAAACAGGGCCGAGAATCTAGATCCCGTGCAGGGAGCTCTTGAGCAGCTGCGACATCAGCTGCGCGACAAGATCATGGACGACATCAAGACAAGAATCGCGATACCGATGTTTCACGAGGGTTTGGACCCATCGAGACACACTGCAAAGCGTCGCAAACTGGGTCTTCCCGATCCTTCGGACAGAGAGAACAAAGCACCTGGATTGCTATTTAGCAAAGCGAACGAGACTGCGAACCAGGCTTCGAAATCGCGATTTGGCAGCTCTTCCAAGCCCTTGCGCCCGCACGATCCCAACTCGCAGCGCGCCAGAAAAGGAGACCGTGAGCGGATCCCAGCCAGCGCGTTTGTAGACGAACGGAGAAGGCGACCTCCGCCCAAGTCTTCGCACGCAAGAGGCCTGCAATTCCGCTTGCAGCAGATGTATGACGAGGAAGAGGACTCTGACGACGAGCGCCATACCTCCCTCACCCGTGATACAGAGGACCAAGAAAGCCGACCCATTAGCCGCACGAGCAGAACCTCTACACCTTTCGATTCAGAGTCGGTCGCTGAGACGCCCAAGTCCAAGCGCAGGAAGATCTCTGAGTGGGAAGAGGATGAGAAAGAGACGTTTGATGGGGTACAAAAGCAGTTGGTCGGTCACCTTTTGCATAAGGAGCCGGAGGACCTCGCAACACGCGAACTGGAGCTTGTCGTGGGCACACTTCCGCGCACATCGAAATACGCAACTCGTGCTAGAACCGAACTCTTCATCCGGCAGCGATCAAAAGATGACGACGATCTGTTTCAAGTCAAGAGCGAGCCAAAGAAGGACCTTGCCGTGGCATCAGTGGAAGCGCTTGAGGCAGCGGACAAAGAGCAGGAAAGCACACCCTCTGCCGACGTGGAAGCGAAGACTGTCAAGGAAAAGACGAAGAAGAAGCGCAAGACAAAGAAACAGCTTCTGGAAGAGCAAGAGACTTTGAAGGCTGAGGCCAAGAAGGCGAAGGCGGAGAGTCAGTCTGTTGCGCCAGAGACAGCCACCAGAATCGAGCAGAAGGAGATGGAACTGGACGCTGTCGAAGAAGACGCACCTCCCGATACAACCTGGAAGTCCACGAAGGACAAGGCGCGGCGCACAGTTGAAGAAGACGGGCAGATCGTGTTGGATCTGGACGGCTGGCAACACGCCATCAAGGATGACGAAGATCTGACCTTTGCGAAGAAAGCATTGGCGGCCGAGACGGCGGCCGATATTGGCGATATCAATCTTTGGGCCTTCAAGCAGAAGTCCATCAAAGCTCTTAACAGCGGCAGTCAGGGCCCTTCGCTGACCGAGACTGGTATCGAAGGCTACTACGTCCCGAACCCCACGGGTTGTGCACGTACAGAAGGCGTCAAGAAGATCCTCAACGAGGAGAAGTCCAAATATCTTCCCCATCGTATCAAAGTTCAAAAGGCGCGCGAAGAGCGTCAGCTCGCGGAAGCCAAAGGCGAACCCAGCCCGGCCGTCACAGCAGAGGCGGCGAAGATCGCGGCGGCAGAAAAGATGGCATCAAAGGCGACCTCGCGCAGTAATCGTGTCAACAACCGACGCTTTGTCAACGACATTGCCCTCAGCAAAGCGAACCTGAGCAGCGACGCCGATAATGCGATCCGTTTCAACCAGCTCAAGAAGCGCAAGAAGCTGGTCAAGTTCGACCGCTCCGCTATCCACGGCTGGGGTCTTTATGCCGAGGAGAACATCGCCGTGACGGACCTCATCATCGAGTACGTGGGCGAGAAAGTGCGTCAGAAGGTGGCCGACCTGCGCGAGTTGCGGTACGAGAAGCAAGGCGTTGGGTCGAGCTACCTCTTCCGGATGCTGGATGACGAGATCGTCGACGCCACCAAGAAGGGTGGTATCGCCCGCTTTATCAACCACAGCTGCACGCCCAACTGCACTGCCAAGATAATCAAGGTGGAAGGGACCCCTCGAATTGTCATTTATGCGCTCAAGGACATTGCAAAGAGTGAGTTGCGCCCTTCACACGCATATCGAACGAATTACATACTGACTGAATGCTACACAGACGAAGAGCTCACCTACGACTACAAATTCGAGCGCGAACTTGGCTCCACCGACCGCATCCCCTGCCTCTGCGGGTCGGCACAGTGCAAGGGCTTCTTGAATTGAGACCTCAATCGTTCTCTCATCCGATCGAACCTCATCACGTTTGCGGGAGTGCTTTTGACATTGCTACAGCGAGTGCAAAAACGGTGGGCGGCGAGCGAATTGGCTTTCTGATCTCGTCTGGCATGGCGCTTTGGGGTTCATTGAAACGCACCGGAGCGCCAATGGGCAAAAAAGGTCGCATTTTTGTAGGATTACCAGCTTGATGAGGGGTCCGTGGGAATGAGGCCCTTGACTGGTTGCAGATAGACAGCAGAGTCGCCTGCAGGCGACTTGGTAACTACCTTGTCTGAACGAGGAGATTTAGTCCCCTGGCTCAGGAGAATCCCCCGACTTTACGCCGTTTCACGTCTTGTGAGCTGTCGACTTTGCTGGCCCAGCATTCAGCGTCCCCCGCCTGCATTACAGAGCACCGTGTGATCGGAAATGTTTTGTTCGCTCGAACTCTTTGCGGAGAGAAATAAAGGTTGGTCGGTGCTATCCTTTTCAAGAGAAGCCTCACAACATCCTCTCTGTCCCAATGATGCGCAAGCCTCGCCTTCGCATTAGGAAACATGTCATATGTTTGTTCACTTTCGAATGCGTATCACAGCATTTGCCAACGGCGCCATTGATGTATTCAGCGCTCGCGGCAAGGAAGTAGGGGCCCTCAGTTAGCTCCCTTCTCCATTGACCAATGAGAAGCGAGTTTTCCACCAGTGCACTTGATAGCGTGAGTCAAATATGTACGTCATCGAGCTTCCAGATCGCGGGGGCGGGCTTCCAGATTCCTGCGCGGACGGGCCCGCGAAGCTTCGTTAAGGATATCGCCACGTCCAACACGCAACCCGAGACACGACCGTACCACCCTGTTACCCTCTTTCCCACCCCTCCACTTCCTATGCGCGCGCCGTCCCAACCACAAAATGGCCGACTACACCATCCTCGCCGACAACAACGATGACGACTGGGAAAAGATTATGGGCGCGACGTCCCCACGAGAAAAATACATCCAAATCACCCTTTCCCTTCTCCTCGGTGTCCTCGCCTTCCTGACCTTCTGCACGCTGCGCACGCGCTGGGCCGGGCTCTACGCCGCGCGCCGCAAGCAGAAGAATGAGGCCACCGTCCTGCCGGAGCTGCCGGACTCGTTCTTCGGCTGGCTCGCGCCGCTCTGGCGCATCACCGACCAGCAGATCCTGGCCTCGGCTGGGCTGGATGCGTATGCGTTTCTGGCCTTCTTCAAGATGGCGATGAAGTTTTGTTCGGTGCTCCTGTTTTTTAGCTTGATCATTATCAAGCCTGTGCATGATGCGAACCCGGAGGAGCCTGGGTCCGGGGGGAAGAATAAGACGCGACATCATCATGGTGATGGAGAGGGTCGCGAAGGGCTGTTGATGGCGAGAGGCACGATACACATTGGGTACAACGGGACGGTGCCGTTCTTGCCGGAAGACTTTGAAACTGACTACCTGTGGATGTACGTGGTGCTGGCGTATCTGTTCTCGGCGATTGCGATTTACCTGGTCGTCTCGGAGACGCGAAAGCTCATCGAGGTGCGACAGGAATATTTGGGTACCCAGACTTCGGTCACTGACCGTACGATTCGGTTGTCTGGCATTCCTCTGGATCTGCGGGACGAGGCGAAGATTAAGGAGTTCATTGAAAGCCTGGATATTGGAAAGGTGGAGAGCGTGACGCTTTGTATGAAGTGGAAAGAGTTGGACGATGCGATGATCGCTCGGATGGACAATCTAAGGCGGCTGGAGGAGGCGTATACGACTCATTTTGGTTATCGGCGAGTGGAGAGGAATCTGGAGTCGCTTCCTGTCTCGCAGCCTCCACCGCCTCACCCCCTGCCAGTCAACTTGGTGGACGAGGAGCAAGGCGAGAGCGCGAGACTGATCGATGCTAACGACCAAGCCCACGTCGCACCTTATGAGCGAGACCGGCCAAAAATCACCCTTCGCTTCGGTTGGATGAAGCTGCGGAGCACGACAGTGGATGCTATTGACTACTACGAGGAAAAGTTACGCGTGGCGGACGAACAGATCAAGGAATTGCGCAAGAAGAAATTCGAGCCCACTCCCCTTGCCTTCGTGACTATGGACTCAGTGGCCGCCTGCCAGATGGCCATCCAGGCTGTGCTCGATCCCTCGCCACTGCAACTCATCGCCAACCAGAGCCCTGCACCCGCCGATGTCATTTGGCCCAACACTTACCTCTCGCGGCGGAGTCGGATGTGGCGCTCGTGGAGCATCACGGCTTTGATTGTTGTGCTGACGATCTTCTGGTCCGCCATCTTCGTCCCGATCGCAGGTCTTTTGAACACGGACACGATAGGTTCGATTTCGCCTCAGATCGCCGAGTTCCTCAACGACCACAAGAACATCAAGTCGCTTGTCAACGCGCAGCTTCCAACCTTGATCGCATCCTTGCTCATGGTATTGGCGCCCTATCTTTACTACTACCTGTCGTGGTTTCAGGGCATGATCTCGCAGGGTGACGTGGAGCTGTCGACGATCTCGAAGAATTTCTTCTTCACGTTCTTCAACTTCTTCGTCATTTTCACGGTCCTCGGGACCGCGTCCAAGTTCTACCAATTCTTCGATCGATTCGGCGACGCCATTCGAGATTTTCGAAAGGTGGCGTACACTCTGGCTCTGTCGTTGCAGCGTCTCCTGGACTTCTACGTCAACTTCATCATCCTGCAAGCTCTTGGCTTGCTTCCGTTTCGTTTATTACAAGCGGGCAGCGTTACTCTTTACCCTATCTGGCGCATGGGAGCGAAGACACCCCGAGACTACGCTGAGCTCGTCCAGCCGCCACTGTTCAGCTACGGCTTCTACCTTCCCAGCGCGCTCCTCATCTTCATCATCTGCATGGTATACAGTGTGCTGCGCTCCTCTTGGCAGATCATGCTTGCCGGTCTCGTCTACTTCGCCCTCGGCCGTTACGTTTACAAGTACCAGCTCCTCTACGCCATGGACCACCAGCAGCAGGCCACCGGCCGCGCCTGGGGCATGATATGTGACCGCGTATTTGTCGGTCTCATCTTCTTCCAGCTTACTACAGCGGGCCAGCTGCTGCTCAAGCAGGCTGTCACCCGCTCCGTGCTCATGGTGCCCCTCATTGTTGCTACCGCCTGGGCCAGCATCATCTACGGTCGCACCTACAAGCCCCTCATGCAATTCATCGCTCTGCGCAGCGTCAAGCGCGGCGAACGGTTCATCGCACAAGCGCCGTACACTGACGGCCCTAACAGCAGCGGGGGCCTTGGGAATAGTGCCGAGCTGGCGCCTGAGCGCAATGTGTGGGCTGAGCCGGACGTTGCCAACATGCGTCACCACACAGAAACGCGAAGTCGTGTGGGCCAAGTGGTGGATGAGTCCAACGAGAGCGGATTACGATTCATCAATCCGTCTTTGGTGGCGCCACTTGAGAGCGTGTGGATTTCAGATAAGAATTTCAGGAGCGAGGTGTTGACGTTGCCAGAAGGAGAGGAGGCGTTTTGACGCGGTGCGCAACGGAAGATACCCCTTTGAAGCGTTATGTCCCGGTGTTTGGTATTTTGCTCTTTGGCATTTCTACCTAATTCTTGTACAGGCACCTACCTTACATTAATCTATGTCATTTATTGCCAACAAGTCTCGACCACCTTCGGCTAATTTGGCGGCTGCTTTTGCCTTGTCTCGGTCGAGCTGGGCCTTCCCATTCACGAATTGTGGCGTGCATTTCGCTTGGAAGCCACGAGCTTGTTTTTTCCTTCCTCTGCGCCCTTTCACGTTCTCGATGCTTATCTCACCTTCCCTACGTAGCGCCTCGTCTCTTCTGTTTTCTCTTTCATTCTACCCAGTATTCTTCCGGTACCGGGATCCAGGATAATCGAATGCTCCCACGCATTGGAGTTCAAACACAATCGACCTAGGAATTACCTTAATTACGGCGGAGTTCCGATACGATGACGGATAAGCCTTCCCACCGCCATCCCCTGACGCGTTCTTTGACCGAAAGCGAGATCTGTCCAATAACCGGTATGCCGTCCGAGGGTGAGACACGCATGCCCCATCTTCAAAATTACGCAATACCCGCGATTCCGCCCTTCAAATTTGCGCCAAGAGGTTCTCCTTGGTCAAGTTGTTCGCGCCTCCGACACAGAGCATCAGAATCCGATCTGGCAGACAGAGACAATGCCGCGCCATTTTCAACCAATTCGCAAGAGTCGCCTTGGACGCTGCCGCAACCCTGGCGACCTGCTGCGGAAGACAACCCGCCAACAAGGCTGGACTCCGTTCGAAAGCCGCGCAAAGGAATCTCGCTGCGTAATCTCTGGGGCATGCAATGGAAGAAGGAAAAACGTCTGTCAGACGAGACCAGTCGAGGCAGGAGGAGACGGAAGCTGGAAAAGGCATCTAGCAAGAACAAGAACGACAGCAAACACGTGAGGGGCCGCACTAGCGATGGAAGCGAAGTCTTTATGATGTGTGGAGCTCTACCTGATGATGGCTGTCATCACGATGGACTTGAGTCTGTTCGCTCCGGACAGGCTGGTGTTCGTAGATCAGACGAAACGGCTGTGGATTCGTTGGAAGGTCAGTCAACCGACTCGGATGTCACGTTCGACAGCAGGTTCCACGCCGGCAGCGTCCTCAAGCCTGCGCGACTGGGAACACAGACCGATCTGTTTTCGCAACGCGGCATGATGGTTGACCTGAGTCGTCAGGCTACGACAGACGATTCGTCGAGCGAATCGACGCCGCATCGATTCTTGCAACGAGGACAGCTTCAAGCCGTCGACGGCACCCTCAAACGTCTGCCGCAGTCTCACCTGATTCAGCAGTCGTACAGTGACGATTGCAGAATCGCCTGCATCACCACCAGAGCCATGGTGCTTCCGACCGAGATTCTGCAAAAGATCTACTGGAACCTTGGGCCTCTCGACTTCAACGCTGCCAGGCACACTTGTCACGGCTGGATGACTGCAAGTCTCGAGACGTATCTTCTGATTGAACAGTTGAGGCGTGGCGGTTGGTGGAGCGCTGCCGCAGCTGAACCTACGCTGTTCCAACAGTGGAGACACGCCTGGCCGATGAGCTGCTACCTGGCTCGCGAGTGTGCTCTATCAGGGAGATGGACTGGCCAAGGCTTGGGCGAGCAGAAGACGGACCTGCCAAACCCGTTCGTCGCGGCCTCCACGTTTGACACGACCTGCGACGAGGTCAACTCGGTCCAATCGTCCAATGCCGACGATGAAATTGTTGCGACTACCAGTAGGTGCGGTACTTACCTTCTCAAATCCTGTGGCACAACCATCTACGCCTATGCTCTCGAAGGCTACACCATGCGCCTGCTCAGAAAAATCACCTGCGAAAATAAAATCGCCGCACTCTCATTAGACGCCACTCCAGACCGCTTCGCCATCGCCGCGCTGCTGCAGGACCGAATCGGGGTATACATCGACCTACTAGGCTCACCCAAATCCTCTTCCTCCAAGTCCCTGCGGGAGAGCTCCACCTCCATCAACCTAGCCTCAGCTCAGACAGCCCTCCGACACCTCCAGACCAGCGACGGCGTGACCTCCAGCACCAATCCTTACCACCCTCCAGCCGAAAAATCAGACAGCGCCTCCGTCAACGCCCGTTCCATCGACTCCATCAACGTCCCTCACCAATCCCTTGACCTCGTGCCCCATCGTACCTGGGCCGACTACTTCTCGAGCGGCCAGGCGCGCCTCCGCGGCATACGCCGCATGCCCATGTCTACCAACGGTGTCTGGCCCGCCACGCTCAACTTTGCTGACAAAGGCAAGCGGAAAACCGTCGAGCCCCGCCAACGTACCGTGTACCGCAATTTGTGTACGGACGACGACCCGCCGCGGTCTGTGGCCGTCAGTCCGGGAAGACAGTGTGTGGCGTTTGGGTGCGGGAGGGGCGTGGAGCTTTACTGGGTTTGATATGGTGTCTGCAAGTCGAGATTGACGTGTGTTGACCCGAAGACCTGACAGGTCGATCCCACCACCGGCCAGTCGCTGAACCGCTGGTTCCCCCTGCCCACGCCAGCGGATCACATCTCCTTCCTACCACCACGCGCCAACATCGACACGCCCTCGCAGCTTCGCCTCATCAGCAGCAGCCGCGCTCCCGAAATCACCACACCCGCCATGAACCCCACCAAGAACACCACTGCCACCGCCAGCCCAACCCCATCGCTCCGCGCCGCCTCCCCATCTTCCCCAAATCCTCTGTGGACAGCGATAAGCCACACGCTCCGCCTCGCACGCGCTGCCACCTCCGCCTTCCCCCTCCCTCTACCCTCGCCCCTGACCC
>JAWXCT010000022.1:88420-104961 GCA_034509035.1 Saxispiralis lemnorum
GAGCGGGGGGCGGGTCGGAGGGAGGAGGGCAAATGACGCCAGGTGGGCTGCCTCCGCTGCCGGCGGCGGTCGATGGGGCCGCCCAAGAGTACTGCTGTACTCACCCGATGTTTCCTCCTCTTCTTCTTCTTCTTCTTCTTCTTCTTCTTCTTCTTCTCTCTACAAACGTCAGCTCGACTTCTTCTCCCACTGATTCACCACATGCCACGACGAGGAATCCCCGGAGAAGGGACTGCTCGAATGGCGGAAAACGCCGGAGCGGCCGCGCCGACAGGTGCCACAACACCGGCGGCCAGACCGGCTCCGGCACCCGCACCGGCCTGCAGGCGGGCGAGCGGTCCCGCGTGCGGCCCACGGCGTGAGGCAGCACTGCCGAAGTAGCGCGGGTGGGCCAGAGGGAAAAAAAAGAGAGAGAGAGAGAGAGGGGGGGAAGGGACCCACCTTGGGCCCGCTGCGAGGCAGAAGAGTCCTGTCGTGCCCGTCGACGATGCTGTCGAGAGAACGGGAGGATGCTGGAGTCGTCGATGTCCGGGTCGCCGCCGGGGTCGACTGACTGACCGATGTGCTGCTGTTGCCCCGGTGACCCGTCCACACCCAACCCCGGCACACAGGGCCGACGATGGGTCGTCTAGCAGACGAGCACGCCCACCGCAGTGGCTTGAGGCGATTCGACGATGAATTGGCCTTGGGGAAAATCAAGGTTCCCCCCCCCCCAAAAAAAAAGAGAGGATGGGAAAATCAATCTCAGTCTCGCCGCCAGAAGGGCCAGCGCCGCCCGGCCCGTCGTCGCAGAAGTGGGTTGTCGTGTGTACTCTGGGGCGACTGTGGACGCATTGAGCGTGCTGTCTGGATTTGTTCGGGGAGGGTGGGCGCAGTGAGGCTCAGTGCGTCGCGTTCGGGAGGAGGTGGAATGCCGCGATCAGAGTTTGCACTTCGGTGGGCGACCAAGCGGAAGTGGATTGATGGGTGATGTAGCCCAAGGGACGAGATAGGCTGGACCGGGCTGAGTTGTGGATGGAGTATTGGTCGCTGCTGCGGCAGGTGGGCTCGCGCAGATGGAGGTTCGGGGAGAATATATACACGTAGTACACCGGTCGCTCGTCGACCTGCCTTTCCCCACCGTCGAAGAGAGAAACAACGGCGCAAGACTCCATCGGGCCGCAAGACCAACAACGGCGCTTCAGTCTGCTCTCTCCCACCCCGTCCAGCCTGTCAAGGCTGAGATGGCGAAAGCCCATCCCGACCCAACCCCATACATTCCGTCGACTCATCCCAGTAGCGCCGTCTTCACGTGAACGACACCCACTTGCACACCCTACATGGCCTCTCTTGGTCAGGCCCGCCCACCACCGGCTACACGCAGGAACCACCCGCCAGGCGCCCGGGCGCTGGCAGTAGTAGTAAGACATGTGAGACGTCGGGCATCAACGCGTCGCGCCGCGGCCACGTCGGCGCCCAACACCGCTAGCGGGCTGCACGCCGTCTCCATCGGCCTTATGAGAGGTTCGGCTGTGGTGAGGGTGGCGAAAGAGTATGTGAATGGTGAGCATTGGTGGCGAACGCGTTTTCTGGACTGTGGGTGTGTATTACTATGGGGACACAGGAGGATCCGGAGACGTCGCGACGTCGTATTGGTCGGGCCGGACCTAGAACAGACGCGAGGGCCCTGCGCTCGACCGAGGTGACGATGAGGCTGACAGCGTCATGCAAGATCCTTTTTCTTCTGCCTTCCCCACGAGAGCCAAGGCAGATGCCGATGGTCGACTTTCCCTCGCGCCATTCAGCTTCCACGCTCACGGTCCCGGAGATCGGTGGGTATGGGAGATTTTCGCTCCGTGGCTCGGACTGTGCCCTCAGGCGGGGCAAAACCGCCATCCTAAGCGCTTGCGGGGAGGGAAGGAAGGAGGGAAAGGGCCAAGTGAAAGATGTTCTGAGAAGATGTTTGAAGGCTCTCGCTCAGGAGCCATTGGACCCTTCACGCGCCCTGGCGCCGTGCGGCGACGGTGGAGCGCTGCCCAACCGGCGGTGCCGACCCAAAAACGTCGCTACAGCGGCGCCGCGCATTCATCGTGTCTTCGTGCGTACATTACATACATCCATGGTCGTGATCGTGCCCAAGGCGCTGGGCGGGGAGTCGTCGGGAAGAACGACTGGGGAAGGCGTGTCGGCTAGCCGAGGTGCACATCGATGCAGTCCATGTCCGCCACCTCGGAATTCTGCACCTCCTCGTCCGGGTCGAGGCGGTCGCCGTCGAAGTCGAGGAAGGCGCTGCTGGTGTCGACTTGTTGCGTTTTGCCGTAAGCGGCGAGGATGCGAGAGAATTTTGTTGTCTGCGTTGCGTTAGCCTGATCGGTGCTTTGGATTCGGGGTAGGAAAACGAGGCGTACCGGCTTCACCTTCAACCTGAAGTCCTCGCGGCCCTTGGCCTTCAGGACCACACGTACGAGCGATTCTGCTGGCGCTTGGCTCTCTACCGCACGTGCGCCATCAGCTCCCGCCGCATCGCCACCCTCGGGCGGCAACTCGCCGTTCTGCCTCTTGATCTCGGTCTCCCTCTCCTCCTTCAACTGCCGATAAATCTCGTCCGTCACAGCCTCCAGATGCACCTTTTCAACTCCTTGCTTTCCCTCCGCCCCCTTCATCGTCAGCGTCCCGAACGCGTCCACCTCCAGCCCAAGGCTCCGGCAAGTCGTGACATCGTATGTGCGCCGGAGGCGATGGATGAGGAACACGCTCCTTGAGAACTCGGGCGTCAAGTTCTGCCGCTTGCACCACGCCTCGCGCGTCTCTTGCAGGCGCTGCGAGAGGCGGCGCTGCACGATCAGAGGGTTGGTGTTGGGTATTCGTGAGGAGATGAAGAGTTGAATGATGGGATCGGGCGGCGGTGTCGGACAGCGGGTATCTGATGCGCCAAAGCCGGGGGAATAGGCTGCATTGTCTGGTGTTTGTGACTTTTTGCTCGCTTGGTCGGTTTTGAGGCGTCTTGCTCGTGCTTCTCGAGCGAGGATAGCGAACTCGTCATCCGGATCGTCTTCGATGATTTCGGGGGCGGGGGGCGGAGCGGAGGGTTTGGGCGGTGGAATTAAGGCAGCGAAGTCGCTATCGGAGCTGTCGTCCAGGCTGATCGGCTCTGTGATGTTGCTTGGTTTGGCCTTGAAAGGGGATACAGCCCTGTTCACGTGTCTTGTGTTCCTGGGCGACCGTCGGACCGGCAATCCATCTTGCCCAAAGTCCTCATGCTTCGCTTCGATTCCACCTTCGCTTCGTGACGCCGATTGCCGTCGCTTACTGTCAACAATGGTATCATCATTCTCCTTCTCATCCGAGATCCGTCTCCGCTTCGCGTCCGGCTGGTCAGACTTGGGGCTCTTCCCCTCCTTCTGGACAGCGAACTTGCTCTCCTCCTTCTCGCGTCTCTTTTTCTGCTTGGCCTCTTTCTCCTTGCGCTTCCGTTCTTGCTCGGCGAAGATTTCGGCATGCGAGCGATGGGAATGGCGGAAGATGTTGGCCTCGTCCGAATCGGAGTCGGCTTCCGTGCTCTGCGCCTGGGCCCAGGCGGGGCGCTTGAAGAAGGACATTGCCTTGAGGACTCAATCGCTGAGAAGCCGAAGGTCGGGTCTCGGTGTCACGTCAAGATGATTCACCGATGTCTCCAATAGGGCATTCACCCGAGGGTGCCTGAGACGTCGCGGGTGGAAGACGGAGGGGTGAGGAGGGGAGCACCGGAGTTGAACGAAGCCGACGCGACATCTCGTGACGTGGTCTGTGCACGCGTCCGCTTGCCTCACATCACCAGATGCGCTTCGTTTGGACGAGTTTTCGCCAAGTCAATCGAAAGTGAAGCTCTAGGACTGCCGCCAGTACTCACCTCTTCCGGATAGATTCCAGAGTCTTCAGGAGGAATTAAGCGTAGTAAGATGAGCGCGCCGTCTCAGGCCCCGAACGGCGCCGCGGACGCCAGAGACCCTTCCGGCTTCCTGAGCGAGATCATCGGCGCCCCAGTGACGGTCAAGTTGAACTCGGGCGTAATCTACAAAGGTATGGCTCTCCGATGCCGCTTAGAGGTATGTCGAAATCTGTACTGACAAGAGGTAGGCGAGTTGCAATCTGTGGATGGCTACATGAACATCGCACTGGAGCAGACGCGAGAATTCGTCGAGGGGAAGCTTCGGCGGGATTACGGTGATGCTTTCGTGAGGGGGAACAATGGTCTGTCGATTCGTCTTTTCCTGAGTCCCCGAAACGCATGCTGATGTGAGCTAGTAATGTATATCTCAGCAGACTCATGAGGCTGCACGGAGGAGCTGCGGAGTTGCATGCGGAACGAAGATTGTGGGTCAAGACACTCGACAAAACCAGCGCAAGATAGTACCTATCTGCATCGATCTGACGATATGAGGTGGCGAACCAAACTATCCGGAACCATCTGAAAGACCTGGTTGAGGCACAAACGACCTCTCATTCAGGAATTGACGAGGATCAGAGCGGACCGGTCGTTTGGCCTTGGTCAAATCCCCTAGACGCTTTCAGAGTGTTCTTGTTTAGAATCTGAGCGTACTTCTTTCACATCGCTCCGCGCGGCCAGACGTCCACTGCCTGACCCGTCTCTCCAACCACCACTGGCGTTTGACCACGATCATAGGTATTTCAGCATCTTTTCCTCACCATGCGGCCAGTCTCCATCGGGAAATAACGTCACCTCCACTTCGCCAAAGTAATTCGCGCCGCGACCGTCCTGCGCGAATCCCACGCTCTCGAACAAATGCAGCGATGGCTTGTTCGTTTCGGAGATTCTGGCGCGCAGGTACGCCAGTTGGCGAGGCACTGCTTCGGATCGGCCGGTATACTCGCTCGCAATGTCTTGCCAGTGAGTGAGGACATAGTGGATAAATATGTGCAGGGCAGCTCTTCCATGACCTTTGTTGCGCTCGGAAATGTAAGCGATCATGAGTTCCACCTCGCCTACTAGCTTTGAAGGGATCGAAGCTTTTGTACTGCAATCGTCGTGTTCGTCTCCATATTCTGCCTCCTCAAACAGGAAGAGGTTGATGTCGCCTAGCATGCATTCAGGCCCATCATGCTTTTCGGCCTTTATGCCGACCTTGCCAGAACCCATTGAAGAGGCATCAAGCGGTTGACAGAGGATAAAAGTAAGCTTGTCCTTGTCGTTCCGCCAGTTACGCTGCATAGCATACTCCTCGTCGAGAGTCAGCGGTTCTGAAGCGGTGGCGAGTTGCAATGCCGGATCTTGCATCCATGCATGATATGTAGGCACATGATGAGCGCTGTAGGGGACCAAGAGTAGCTTTGGTGTGCTGATCGCTAAGGCATTGAGTTAGAGAATTCCGTTTGCGAACGTTTGAAGACTGCATGAGAGAGCGGACCAGTGTGTTCATTCAATTTCATGGCGAAGGATGTTCAGATCATTCTCTTTCCTCACTTTTGATCGGAATCGACGAAAAGACCGATACTCTTAATCGGATGTGTCTGCTAGCTCAAAAAAAAAATCGATGGCCTCGTGCACAGTCGAGCACGCGATAGCTGTCCGGGGGAAATTGATCGCTGTAGATGCAAGCACTTCTACCAAACTGCTTCTCTTTGCCAGAGACCAAACGACACTGAAGCTCAAGCATTCATTTGCCTGTGAGCCGAACACGACGCATTCGGTCGTTGCAAGATGATGAGTCGCGAAATAATTGCACCGGGACTACCTCGGGTACTGCCGCTCGTAACTTCCTCATTCGTCGCGAAATTGTGCACATCGTGCCTGATGTCATTGACTTTCGCTAAAACAACATCCCGATGCTTGCTCGAGAAGAGATCAATGCACCTCGCCCTGGTCCGGCATGGACGTGCCAAAGACGCTTGCGGTGCTGGTCACCGGCGGCAGCGGTTTCCTAGGGAAGGGCATTGTGGAAGCACTCCTTGACAAACATCCCCAATGGAACGTTTCCGTTTTGGACATTGTCCAACCGCCACCATATCTGGAGCAAAAACTGCATTCCTACTTCCGAGCAGACATCACCTCAGCCTCCAGCGTGAATGAGGCTTTCGAGGCTTACTCTCCCGACCTCGTCATCCACACCGCCGGCATCGTTCCCGCGAAAGCCTTCCGCTACAGCACGAGAGAAAAGGACTGGCAACGCGTCAAAGCCATCAACGTCGACGGCACTCACCGCGTCCTCGACGCCGCCCTCGCAGCCGGCTGTCGTCACTTCCTCTACACCTCCAGCTGCACGGTCCTTGTCGACGACCTAGACCGCGACTACAAGCATATGGACGAGACGATCCCCATCGGCAACGCGTCCCTACACTACGGCCGCTCCAAAACCCTCGCCGAAACCTACGTCCTCTCCCCCAACCACGCGGAAGAAAAGGGTCTGAAAGCCTGCGCCCTCCGCCCCGCGACCATCATCGGCGCCGGCGACCCCGCTGTGCTCGAGACGATGCACTCGCTCATCGCGCAAGGGTCGACCAACTTCATCGTCGGCGCCGGCGACAATCTGTACGACTTCATGCACATCGCCAACGCCGTGCACGCGCACATGCTCGCGGCCGAGAGCCTCGTCGGCGGCGGCGAGGTGGCGGGCGAGGCCTTCTTCGTGTCGAATCAGCAGCCCGTTTACTTTTGGGACTTCCTCGCAGGAATCTGGGCCGAGTTTGGCCATGTGCCGCGGTTTCGAGTGCATGTTCCAGTCGTGCTGGCGATGGTCTTTGGGTGGGTGTTGGAATGGGTGGCGTGGCTGGCGGGTGTGGAGGCGGTACTGGATCGGGGGAGTGTGAGGGATGGGGTGAGAAGCTGTTATAGTAATAATGCAAAGGCTGAGAGGGTGTTGGGGTATCGACCTGTTGTTGGACTGGCTGAGGGAGTGAGGATGGCGTGTGCGGACTACCGGCGCGTCCTAGAGAAGAGGGGAGTAAACGATAAGGAGGGCAAGAAGGGGAGATGAGAGCAGCTCAAGGGACAAGCGACGATCCTACCCTGCAACTGGATAGAAGCGGGCATTGCCAGCTCGTCTCGGATAGAAGATGTCCTCACACTTGTCTTGTTCGCATCGTCGCTATCGTTCGCCTCACGGAGAAAGAGCTCTTGCTCGGGTGAGATAGGGTAAAGTCAGGCCCAGCGAGTAGGCTCACAGGTATGGTACACTTCTCATACTCTGCATTACTCTAGAGCTCCTGGGATCGTCATTTGTCGATCTCTGGTGACCCCGTAAGATCCTCCACGAGACGAGTGGTCTTGGCAGCGCTGGGTCGTGCCTGCTGCGCTCCTGCCCAGATTGCTCCCTCGAGAACAGCACTTCTCGCCCTTCGCAAGACCATCTTCTTCTCTTTTGCCCTCACCCCATCGCCGTCCTTTACAGCTTCTCGTACTCGATTTTCCCTTCGAGCTTCTTACTCTCCGTCACCTTTCTGACAGCCTTGTTGAAATCGTCCTGGCTGACCGCATCCCGGTAGTCCTTAATGCACAGCAGACCCGCCTCGGTGACCACATTTCGCAAATCCGCACCGTTCAGCCCGTCGCTCATCTTGACCACGCTCTCAAAATCGATCTCGCCCTCCTTCTGCACAGACGAAGCGTGAATCTTGAGCACCTCAAGCCGACCTGCCTCGTTGGGCAACGGAATCTCGATCTTGCGGTCAAGACGACCTGCACGGAGCAGTGCAGGGTCGAGCGTGTCAGGTCGGTTCGTGGCCATGATAATCTTGGTCTTGCCCAGATAGTCGAAGCCGTCGAGTTGGTTGAGGAGTTCCATCAGTGTGCGCTGAATCTCACGGTCGGCCGATGTGCCTTCGGAGAAGCGACGACCGCCGATGGCGTCGATTTCGTCCATGAAGATGATGCAGGGTTCGTGCTCCTTGGCGTAGCCGAACATTTCGCGAATCAGGCGGGCGGATTCTCCAATGTATTTGTCAACAATGGCGGAGGAGACGACTGTGATCGCACGTCAGCTTTGATGCATTTTCCTTTGTAGCAGGCATCTCTTACCCTTCAGGAAATTGGTCTCCATCGAGCTCGACACCGCTCTTGCTAGCAATGTCTTTCCCGTTCCCGGAGGCCCGTACAGCAGCACACCCTTGGGCGGCTTGATACCGACCCGCAGAAACAGCTCCGGATTCTTCAGTGGCAGCTCGATGACCTCCCGCAGCTCTCTGATCTGTTCATTCAACCCTCCTATCCCTGCAAACGACACCTGGCCCGGATCTTCCAGCGACATGTTATAGACGAGAGGATCGACTTCTCGGGGCAGCATGCGCATAATTGTGAGGGTGGTCATGTCGAGGGCGACGCGCACGCCTTGCTTTAGCTTGTCCTTGTCGACCTTTGAGCGGCACCCAACCACATATCGTGGCCCTGATGACGCTTTGACGATGTCTGCATCCCTCCATCAGTATATCCCCTTCTCGTTTGCTCTTGTCCGGTGTCACGCGACTCACATCTCTCCTCATCCAGCTGCTTCAGCACCTCGCCGATGATTTGACCAACACTCTGCAGCGCCTTGATGTTCTCCTCCGACACGTCGAAGTCGCGCTGCAGTCCCTTGATCTCCCCTCGCAGCGCCTTCAGCTTTGCTTCCCATTCTCTTGACTCCAGCAACTTGTTCTTGTAGTCCTCGAGCGCCGAATCCTGATGGAGGAAGCTATCGTCAGTGCTCGTTCTCGGAATGGCGATCGTCTGTTGCCGCTTACTCTCTCGGGATCGCTCATTTCGGCGGCTGTAAATAAGTGCCGGTCGAGTTGCGTTGAGAGGAAGGGAATGAAGGCGGTCGCGGTTGGATGTCGTGGCGATGGAGTTGGACGTGTTATGAGGTGCGCTGCTGATGTCTGATGTGATTGCTTCTAGTCTGGTGTCGCACATGCCATCAGAAGTCGGGGCTCGGACTTTAGCGACCGCGGCTCGGGTCGGCCCTTTCAAATGCGTGGTTCCGATCACGGTGTGCCCCTCCACGCCAGCCCCGCCATCCGACGAGTTGGTCGCCCAACGCAACGTCACAAGCTTTCCTTTTTTTTGCGGCGCCCCCCTTACTTCTCGTCCTTCACTCTGACGTCCTTCGCGCAAGCATCTGCAACAACATTCACTCGAGGTACGTGGGAGGGGAATTTGCTTGGTTGTGATTAGGAATTCCCCAGAGTTCGCATCACTTCGCCCGCTACCTTCGGAGTCCTTAACTCACTAGCCAAGCTTCGCCGGATGAGCGTTGAGCGGATACCCCGTCACCCTGCTTACTTGTGACTCTAGTCGAGACCATCGCAGCAGCGAGGTTCTGATACACAGCATCAACTGACACGTCAATAGCACGCAGAAACCATCACCATGGGCATCTCCAAGATTCACGCACGCTACGTCTACGACTCCCGCGGTAACCCGACGGTTGAGGTTGACCTCGTCACCGAGACCGGTCTGCACCGCGCCATCGTGCCCTCTGGCGCGTCCACGGGTCAGCACGAGGCATGCGAGCTGCGTGACGGCGACAAGAGCAAGTGGGCTGGCAAGGGTGAGAATGGCAACCCATCCGCGTGCCGAACAAGGTCTGATATGGAGTCTCAGGTGTCACCAAGGCTGTGGCCAATGTCAACGACGTGATCGCTCCAGCCCTCATCAAGGAGAACCTTGACGTCAAGGACCAGTCCGCCGTCGACAGCTTCATTAACAAGCTCGATGGCACGCAGAACAAGACGAAGCTGGGCGCCAACGCCATCCTGGGTGTGTCCATGGCCGTGGCCAAGGCCGCAGCTGCTGAGAAGCGTGTTCCTCTCTACGCTCACATCAGCGACCTGGCCGGCACCAAGAAGCCCTATGTTCTGCCGGTGCCCTTCATGAACGTGCTAAACGGTGGTTCTCACGCCGGCGGCCGTCTCGCTTTCCAGGAGTTCATGATTGTCCCTGAGTGAGTTCTGCCCTCAGGTAGCTTCACTATAGGCGCGTGCTGACCGCAGGAACAGTGAGGCTCCCACGTTCAGTGAGGCTCTTCGTTGGGGCGCCGAGGTCTACCAGAAGCTGAAGGCTCTGGCCAAAAAGCAGTACGGCCAGTCTGCCGGCAACGTCGGTGACGAGGGTGGTGTCGCTCCCGACATTCAGACTGCCGACGAAGCCCTGACTCTGATCACCACTGCCATCGAGCAGGCCGGCTACACTGGCAAGGTCAAGATCGCCATGGATGTGGCTGCTTCCGAGTTCTACAAGACGGATGAGAAGAAGTACGATCTCGACTTCAAGAACCCCGAGAGCGACAAGAGCAAGTGGGTCACCTACGAGCAGCTGGCCGACCAGTACCGCGAGTTGGCTAAGAAGTATCCCATCGTCTCCATCGAGGACCCCTTCGGCGAGGAGGACTGGGAAGCGTGGAGCTACTTCTACAAGGACGCCAAGTTCCAGATTGTCGGCGACGACCTAACGGTCACCAACCCGACATTCATTAAGAAGGCCATCGAGACCCAGGCTTGCAATGGGCTGCTGCTGAAGGTCAACCAGATCGGCTCCATCACCGAGGCCATTCAGGCCGCCAAGGACGCCTTCGGCGCCAACTGGGGCGTCATGGTCTCCCACCGCTCGGGTGAGACCGAGGATGTCACCATCTCAGACATTGTCGTCGGTCTGCGATCCGGCCAAATCAAGACTGGTGCTCCGGCAAGATCCGAGAGACTGGCAAAGCTGAACCAGATCCTCCGTATTGAGGAGGAGCTGGGCGACAACGCGGTGTTTGCTGGGACGAAGTTCCAGCAGGCTGTCAACATGTAAATGCCGGCCTCATCTCCGAAACTTCCGAGGTCAATTAACGAAACACAAGGTCTAGCTGCAGCATGAAGAGGTGCGATGTAGCTGAGATGCATGAGCGACGACGTGGAACAGTTCACATAGCACTTGAAATGGAATCATATCAAGCACAATAAACTGTCATTCTCGTTCAGGTAAAGGAGCATGCGTGACGCAGTTACTTCACCTTTTCGACATCCATGAGTTCCAAGCACGGCTTCCCGGGCCTGCTTCCGGTGCTAGGCTCTCTGGAGCTCGAGCTTTATCAGTCATTTGAGAGCTGATAGATCTGAGATTCACCAAATGGCGTGCCATGGATTTAGGCACACGATCCGAGCCGCTATTTTGCATACGCGCATGATGAGACAACAAGACCATCGTGCACAGCATGCGGCTAATGGGAAAGTGACGCTCCTTCCCCATGTGGAACGGAGATATCTTTCCATCTTGCGGGGGTTCAGATGCGGGGTGTTTTGTATTGCGGGGGAGATGCGAATGTAGGAGCACTACAAAAAGTGCACGATGGTCGGTCGTGCAAATAAGTTTGTACTCCAAAGGTTGATCGAATAGCTCATCATGGCTTCCACCGTTCTCGCTTCAGTCCTGGCTTCGCTGTCCTTCGCCGCTGCACAGCAGATCGGCACTGCAGAGAACCATCCCACGTTGAGGACACAGAGATGTACAACCGATGGCGGCTGCGTGGATTTGAACACTGTCATCGTCCTTGATGCCGGGGTACACCCTCTCAACGAGATATCATCCGGCGAGAGCTGTCTAAACTCGACCGGCGGCATTAAGCAATCCGTCTGCACAACCGCTGAAGAATGCGGCAACAGCTGTGTCTACGATGGCATCGAATATCCGGAGAATGGCGTCGTTGCTAACGGCGACTCCCTGAACCTCCGGCATTGGCTATCCCAGAACGGCGAACTTGTCAGCGTCTCCCCACGACTGTATCTTCTGGAGGAAGGCGGTCATGAGTACCTGGAGCTGCAACTCATCAACCAAGAGTTTACCTTCGACGTCGACATGTCAAACCTACCCTGCGGCATGAACGCCGCGCTCTATCTCGGCGCCATGGACGCAGACGGCGGACGCAGCGACCTCAACCCGGCTGGCGCCACGTACGGGACCGGCTACTGCGATGCCCAGTGCTACACGCCGACCTGGTTGAACGGCGTCCTCAACACGAGGGCCGCGGCGCCTGTTGTAACGAGCTCGACATCTGGGAGGCCAACGCCCGCGCCACGGCCTACGTGCCGCATCCCTGCAACATCACCGGCTTCTACGGCTGCGAAGGCGATGAGTGCGACGACGAAGGCGTCTGCGACAAGCCCGGCTGCGGCTTCAACCCGTACGCCAATCTTGCGAGGAATTATTACGGTTTGAACACCGAGGGCGACGAGGACGAGGAGCCCGAGGAGTTCCGCGTCGACACCTCGCGCGTCTTCACCGTGGTGACGCAATTTGTCTCCTGCAACGGCCGCTCCGACGGCGACCTCCTCGAGATCCGCCGCAAGTACATCCAGGACGGCCGCACCATCCACAACGCCCGCATCTACATCAACGAGGACCAGTACAGCGCTATCTCCCAAGACTACTGCATCGCGCAGGATTCCGAGGCCTTCCTTCGTCTCGGCGGGATGAGCGGCATGGGAGAGGCTGTCGCGAGGGGCATGGTGCTGACATGGTCGCTGTGGACCGACGACACGTCGAATATGACTTGGCTGGATGCCGGGACCAATGGGCCGTGCAATGAGACCGAGGGAAATCCGGCGATCATCAGGGAGCAGAACCCGGACTCGGATGTCACGTTCTCGGCGATGCGGTGGGGGGATATTGGGTCGACTTATTAGAGCGTGAGTGGTGTGGCGGGTGGATCGGTCGGCTAGGGGTGCTGAGTTATGCGGCTAGTGCTGAGAAGTTGCGAGGACTGTCATGACGAGAAACGCCAGGGAAGATCTTCATAAGGAACTGTGAGCCTGTACTCAGCCCGGTCTTGCGAACGCTGAAATGTCGAGTGATGTGACGAGTAACAGATCAGTGGCATCGTTGCGGAAGCTGTCAGATTCACTGAGTACCCGGCCTCTCCTCTCCCTCGTGATCTTCCCGCACCACGCTCCCGCGCTCACACCCGCATCGAGCTTTTGATGAAATTCATGCGGAAAATGCTTCTTCGGCTCCGCATCTTCGTGGCCTAAACACCGCCAGGCTGTGGCAGTGTGAGGCTATGATGATCAGATGGAGTTGCGGGACTCGGATATCTGGACAATTATACCCGCTTCTTAACCCCGAAGCCGAGTGTTTTGATAAACTGCTGAATACGGGCCTGCCGAACGTGTCAAGGGGGACTTGTGAATGGTCCCCGTAGACAATGCATTTCATCACTCGAGCTTGAGGTTGAACCCTCACGCTGATATGCCAAGAACTGCAGGAGCTAGGCCCTAGCTCCCGGGTTGCCGTAGATCGTTCCTTCCCTTCGCGCGCCTTCGGCTTCGCGCTTGTGAGACCTACAGGTCTCGACTCTGCAGCTTCACTTTTACACCTCTTCGTCGCAACTCTCACGCGCGCTGCGCAGCCTCACCAGCTTCTGAACTTTCTAAGCGACCCACCGCCCAGACAACACGCCCCTTGTCACCGCCAGGCCTGGAGAGAGGACCCATCTTCAGTGCAACATGGCTGACTTCAGTTTCAGTGACGATGTTGAGCTTCAAAGGCTGAGCGCGCAGGTGGTGCGTCTGTCACATCTTGACGCGTCGCGTCCTTCACTGACATGCCGTCGCAGATGCAAGACCCGGAGGACTTTGAGAACTGGGAGAAGCTCGTGCGTGCCGCCGAGGCGCAAGAGGGGGGACTGCACAGGAACTCGAGTCCCGGCGCGATCGCTTCAACACGCGAAGTCTACGACAAGTTCCTGGCGCGCTTCCCCCTCTTCTTCGGCTATTGGAAGAAATATGCCGATTTGGAATTTGCGATTGCGGGGACCGAGGCTGCAGAGATGGTGCGTGGGAACAACGTCGATACCACAAAGTCAGGGATATGCTGACTCTCCCGTCCAGGTGTATGAGCGCGGCGTCGCTAGTATCGGCACGTCTGTTGACCTCTGGACCAACTACTGCACCTTCAAGGTCGACACCAATCATGACACGGACGTGATCAAAGAGTAAGTCCACGGGCAACCCTTTTCTTCCCTGCCTTGCCCATAACTGCACCGACTTCCAGCGCGACATACCGAGAGCCATTCACGTGCTATCAAGGCGCCAGCGATCTCGCGCAAGCGCGGTGAGAACCTCCAGCCCAACTCTCGGTTGCTTCGAGTGTCTCACGTCTACCCGCCAGAGTCGTGTCTTGATCTTTACCGTTCTACTAGCACGAAAATTTCCGCCTCCTGCTATACTCACAGACTGCTGGCTCCATCTCGCGGAAGACGGCCAATGTGCCTGTCAGCAACATGTTCGCGCCCACCGTTTTTCTGTTCCCCCTTGCCTCCATCCTCCACCACCATTGCCGACGATACTGACGCTCTGCGACTAGGCTGTTCGAACGGGGCGCTGAAAGCGTCGGTCTCGACTTCCTCGCTCACCCTTTTTGGGACAAATACATTGAGTTTGCGGAGCGGATGGAGCTGAAGGACCTCATCTTCGAGATCCTTGGACGCGTTGTCGGCATCCCCCTCCACCAGTACGCTCGTTACTTCGAGCGATACCGCGCGTTAGCAGCTTCGCGCCCGATTGCTGAGCTTGTGCCAGCTCGTGTGCTTACTCAACTGACCCAAGAGGTCATGCAGGAGAGCGGGCAGAAGCAAAAGAGCGAGCAGGAAATGGAGACCGAGGTCCGCGCCAAGATCGATGCCTACCACCTCGAGCAGTTCAACCGCACGCAGGCCGAGGTGACCAAACGTTGGACCTACGAGCAGGAAATCAAAAGGCCCTACTACCATGTCACTGAGCTTGACGAAGCTCAGTTGGTGAATTGGAGGAGATACCTCGACTTCGAAGAGACCGAGGGAGACTACGCCCGCACCAGGTTTCTCTACGAGCGCTGCTTGGTGACCGCCGCCAACTATGATGAGTTCTGGCTCCGATACGCGCGATGGATGCGCGGCCAAAAGGGCAAGGAAGATGAGGTCCGCAACATCTACCAGCGCGCGAGCTACGTCTTTGTGTCCATCTCGAAGCCCATGATCAGGCTGTTCTGGGCTCAGTTTGAAGAATCTCAAGGGTTGGCCACAACCGCAGAGCACATTTACGACGCAGTACTCGACGCATTGCCGAGCCACATCCCCTCCATCATCGCCCTTGCCAACCTCCATCGGAGGGAGTACGGCCTTGAGTCAGCGTTCGACGTCCTTAAGGGGTACATCGAACGGCCCGAGTGCTTGGAAGAGACAAGGGGGACCGCCATCAGCGAGTGGGCCCGCATGGTGTGGAAGAACAAAGGTGACGTCGCTGAAGCGCGAACCGTTTTCGAGCGCTACGAGCAAAAGTACCTCAGCTGCGCCATCTTCTTCACCAACTGGCTGCGCTTCGAAGCTGAGCAGACACCTGCCACGCAGAGCGAGGAGACTACCCTCAAGCAAACGAAGACCGTTTACAATATGATTCGCTACAGGTCGACCCTATCGCCCGAGGACATCAGGAGGCTGTCACTCACTTACTTCGACTTCTTGAAAGAGCACGGCGGCAATGCCTCTGTCAAGGAGCTCATGCAGCTCGACTGCGAGATCAACGGCCCAATCAGCGTGGCCAAAGTGAAAAAGCCCGCTCCTCTGTACACGGACGGAGCCGAGGTCACCATGTCCGACCAGCCTTTCAAGTCGGAAGCACCAAGCTGCGATCGCTCATTGAACGTCGCGACACCGGTCAACGGAACCCACAGTGGCGGGGCCTAGCAGCCTCCTCACCGAACGTGTTATTTGGGACCGCCTGCGCCGCCAAAGAAACCACTCATCTACGGACGTAGTGGCAGGCGCCGCAGGCTGGCAGTCGCTTTCATATCTCATGGGCGCCGCGCTTGAATGCGATGGCCTGATGTGCGACCATTCAAAGACGAGCGTCGCGGCACCGGTCGACGAGACCTCATCCCGCGCTTGGACCAGTGTCTCTCCTAGGGCGCTCATACCGACCAGTGCGTGTTTCAATAGCCTGTACCATACGTAGCGCGGCGCGAAGTTGCGGCTCTTAGGGGTCGGGGAGACGGGAAAAGAAAGCTGCCACAGAGAGCGATCGCCTGACTATACTACGTTCATCCGAACCATGATTTGCCTTCTTGCCGCTTCTGTTCCTTCATCTCTTCCATCTGTGTCGTGTTAGCCTCGTCCGCCCAAGAGCGACTTGTGAGTCGACTGTCAACTCACCCATTCCTTCTTGCACTGCTTGTAGGCCCTGTAGCATCACCAAATCGTCAGCTCTCGCCGTTGACCAAATCCCTGGCCCGTCTTCCTTCCCATCGCGCATCCATCTCTCCCCGCGAATGCCAGCAGCAGCCCCTTTCAAGTTCGCAGCATGCCCGAAACACTCACTCAAAGTAATCCGTACACATCGTCCGGTCCCCGCCGTTGCGCCGCAGGCATCGGAGGCTGCGGTCCGCCGCGTCCTGACACGGGTCGAAGTACTCGCTGTAGCGTTTGCTGGAGGGCAGAGTCAGCCATGAGTGCCCTCAAAAAGATCCAACGAGGGGAGATGGTCTGGAATCTCGGTGTGAGGTGTCTCTGAAGAATCTTTGACGACTGTGAATCAAGCTCTCGTAACGTCGGCAAAGAAAGGGCAAGGGCAGACAAGGGGGG
>JAWXCT010000022.1:112172-135907 GCA_034509035.1 Saxispiralis lemnorum
CCCGAAACCACCCCTCCATCGCACAAAGATCATCCGTGCACGTCTCCACCTCCCCCTTCAGCCTTTCCACCTCCCTCCTCTTCCCCTCCACCACTGTCGGATCCACATCGCAGTACCCCTTCAACGCCCTCTCCAGCCCCGCGACTTCCTTCTCCAACCCCGCCTTGCGTGCCGTCAGCGCCTCCCTTCCTTCTCCGCCCGTCGAGACGTCGTTCTCGTCTTTCTCGCGCTGTGACCGTGCCGCGTCGGCTTTGGCGCGCAGGTCCTCGACGACAGCCAGCGCTTTGTCGTGCGCGGATTGGGCGGCGGCGAGGTCACGTTCGGCGGTTTTCTTGGACTCGGACGCAAAGGACCAGTACCAGTTGCCGGAGCCGATCTTCTCCACGTTGATTTTGGACTCGTCCGAGAGGGCTTGGAGGTAGTCTAGCGGGCGGGATGTTAGGGATGGCTAGGAGATGCGGCGGGAGGGAAGGAGCGGATGGTGGAGAGGTGGTCGTGCCTTTGACTTGCATGCCATTGATGGAGGCGACGGAGGGGAGATGCTTCTCCAGGTCTTTGATGTTGTGGGCGACGCGGGAGGTCTGGAAATAGTTCTCGATGGCCGTCTGCAAGATGGCATGAGCGTTTTTCGTGTCCTCTCATTCAGTGCAAGGAGCTTCGTACCAGCTTCTGCGGGTTGCAGACAACTTTGGGCGCCTGGGAGTCTCATTAGCGGTTCGTATGGGAATGTCGTCGCGGCTCGGGCTCACCATCGTGAAGTGAGGGGGTTTCTTTCTAGACGAGTTTGGCGGAGGATATGCTGTTCGGTGGCTAGTGCGGTTGTTGAAGCAAAGGTTCCGCGATGGGGAAGACAACGAGGAGGAGACGAGACGAAACGAGCCGAGAAAGGACGTGAGGTCGAATCTAGGTGGACAGCCATCGCGTCGCGTCCATCGCAGGCAGGCGCGACCAACTCGCGTGCCTTCCTGACCTGCTCATGTCAACTCCAAATCCACCTCACCGGAACCTGATACGGCGTGTTGAAGAAGTCATCAGCCCTCACGGAACGAAGAACGGCCAGGTGTGAGAAGAAGCGCAATGCAAACGCCAAAGCAGTATACTACCCATAGAGAAACACCTTGATCCCACAAAATCAAGCAAAACCAATTCAAACTTTTCATGCAAGCAACAATCTCTCACCGCAGGGACCACCACGCTCGCATCCTCAACCAACGCAAACCTTCCAGGTCACAAGGCGCAAAGCCCCCAACTGTCCATCAACCTTCACTGCCAACCCAACAAAGCCCTCCCCCCAGCCTCACTGCAGACATAGATCGTCTCATGCTTGTTGGTGAAGCCGTTGAACTTGGTCGCCGAGCACTTGGTGTACGCGCCCATGTTCTCAAAGTACAGCCAGTCGCCCACGTCCACCGTCTCGGTCGAAGCCCACTTCTCAGCGATGCAGTCGATGCCGTCGCACGTGGGTCCCCAGATCGAGTAGTCGATCAGCTTGCCGCCGTTCGCGTCCAGGCCGCCACTTTCCTCCGCAGACGTGTAGCCCGAATCAGGGAGCGACTCGGTGCTGTAGTTGAAGCCGTCGGGCTTCCGGCCCGAGGACAGGATCTGCGGCACCGGGTGCTGGTGGTCGAACATGATGCTGGAGAAGTTGCCGTACACGCCATCGTTGAGATAGAGCATGTAGTTCTTGATGCCCAGCTCGCGGTCTTCGACGGTGCGGCGCGCGATAACGTTGCACGCGATCGTGAAGGCCGAGCTGGTGTAGTAGCGGCCCGGCTCCGCGATGATGCGGATGTGCGACGGAAAGTGGTCGTCGAGGGCATCGGCGAGGACGCCCGACATCTCGTTGAAGGTCTCGGAGACGAAGCCTCCGCCAACGTCGAGGGTGTGAAGGCTGAACCCGAGGTCAGCCGCTTGGTCGAAGACGATGCGGGCGTCGCGGACGGCCTTGAGGAAAGCCTCGGGGTCGGAGGCGCCAGAGCCGACGTGGAAGGCCACACCAGCCACATTGAGGTCCAAATCCTTTGCGAGAGCAAGCATTTCCTGCGTGTTGTCCATATCCGCGCCAAACTTCTGACTCAGCCTGCACAAGCTCGCCGAGTCATCCGTAGAGATGCGCAGATACAGCTCAGCGTCCGGGAAGATGCCCTTGATCTTGTGCAGCTCGTCGGTGTTGTCGAACGTCATCTGCTTCACATCCTGCTTCGCAGTGTAGCGCAGGTAGCTCTTGGTCTTGCACGGCTGCGCATAGATGATGCGCGACGGGTCCACGCCAATACTCAAGACCTGCTCAATCTCGGTCTTGCTCGCGCAGTCAAAGCCAGTACCCATGGCTGCCAAGAGACGCAGCACCATTGGGTCCGGGTTGCACTTGACCGCGTAATGCGGCGTGACACGCTTCAGGTGCTTCTTCCAGCGCATGTGCTGGCGGTAAACGTCGCCTAAGTCCGCAACAAAGAAGGTGTCCTCAGCTCCATCCTCGCACTCGTGCGGGTCGACCGCTTGGATGTGCTTCTGCAGCGCGGCGCCAATCAATTCTTTTCCTTCTTTTGCGCCATGGTCGGCAATGTCCGTTCCGCTCCCGTAGTCGGGGACTGGACTGGGCTGAATGTAATTGGTCTTATTAAAAGACAAATTGGTGTAGTTTTCAATGGTGGGACTGATTGCGCCAGGGGCCATACCCTCACGGATGGGTATGATGTCGTGATTTTTATCTGAAGGTGCGATAGCCGTGTTAAGGAGGTTTGTAAGGCACCGAGGACCACGCAGAGTCTCCCTCTAAAGAGAGAGCTCCACAGGTGAGAATATGCGGCAGCTGAGAAGTTGTGTCTCCGACGGAGTGTGTTTGTGGTGGCGAATCGAACAGCGCCCGCTCAAGCTCTTTCTGGTGCGCGGATTCCGGCGATGCGATGCTAGGGAGGAGGCTTGCTGTTGAGGATGTCGCGGTGCGCCCGCGTGACGACAATTTGGCTGGAAACGGTGGTGAGGGCCGGCGAGGCCGTGGTGACTGGTGGGATGTGCTCTTGAGAAACGATTCCCAAAAGCACGCCGTGTCGGAGATGCTGAAGAAAGAGTTGCGGGATGCTGGAGAGGCGGAGCAGTCAGTACTGGAGGTGCGTAGGTCGCGGTTGGGTAGAAGAAGATCGGGTCTGCGCCTTGGGGGGAGAAATTTAACCCAACCTCCGCGGCGGTGGCAGGAAGGAGTCCGAGCCGGCAGCCTTGCCAGCGGTGACGCCTTGGCCACCTGCACGGTGTGAATGAAAATCACGCACCTTGTTGGCTCGGATAGCTTGAGTCGAACAACCGCAGCGAAAGGCGCGTAGCGAAGGGCGAATACCAGGTAGGTGGCAGGAGAGACCAGAAAAAGATTGCCGACTTCAGCGTGTGAGGCGACGAGACGAAGTCGACAAGAGGCTTGGCAGGGACGGCTTTGACTTCCACCTGTGGGTGAACGGTATGACCGCATGGCACGTGTCGAATCGCGTGGAGAGAGCTGGGGAACGGCTGGGTACACTGAGCTGCGGTTTGATGACGGCGGCGCGGACTACTGATACAGTTGCGAGGGGGGATGATCATCATGTCACTGCATTAGAGAATGGGAGGCATAGAGGTTCCGACGGCAGACAACTCTTATGATAGCCAGGGTTTGGAAAGCTCCGTGTCTCCAGCTGTCATGAGCCTTAGCACAGTCGCAGGCGCAAGCTTGACTAAGGCTGTGAACCTGAAGTGAAGTGAAGTCCTATTACCAAACGACTCATCCCGCCCGCCAGGCCTTCATCCATCGCGCAAGCTCATGGTTCTATTCCGTGCCAGAAAGCGTACTATCGGACGCGATGTTGAGCGCCGGCTCGTCTTCTTCCGCCGCCGTTCGACCGCCAGTCGCGTTCACCGCCGGGGTGCTGATTCCCCCTATTGCTACTCCACCACCGGGACTGTCTGACCCGCCAAAGAGATTGCCCCTACTGAGCGACGGCCGGTTGGCCTGCGCTTGCTGGGTGCGCTGGTTGTAGTTGATGCTCGCGAGGGTGTTCGAAAGCTGGAAAGGATGGCGTGGCTGGGTCGTCTTCGTCGGTGGTCCAACTGCTCCGCCATTGCGGGAGTTGCCGACGTCGGTTGAATGCACATTGTACTGGATGTTGTTTCGGCCTGAGCCGCTGCGGCTGGCCCTGTCGTTGGGGCGTTCTGGACGCCACTCGTGATGAATTGCGGTGCCTGGTGTTCGATGGCGGAGGGTGCGAGCTATGCGTGCGTCTAAGCGATGACTGAAGTCGGTTGGCGGTGCGTGCCTGGTTGGTGGTATGGCATGATCACCTAGATTGTAGGTCAGCGCTTGGCTCGTCGTCCTCCGACGTGTAGTTGTCGAACCCCACCAGGTCACGTCGTCCTCTGCGTACGGGTCGTCCTCAGACAAATCGTCCTCATCCTCGCCATATTCGTCTCCCTCGTCTTCCTCGTCGCCCTCGTCGTCGTCCGATCGACCCAAGGTGTTCAGTGATTCACGACCAGACGCTTCACCTCCATTATCCGAGTCATGAAGAGGTGAAAAGCTCCCAGTTCCGACCGTTCCTCTAGCCAAACCATCATCGTCGCTCTCGGGCTCATTATCACTTGAATCGCTGACGGTTCGACGTTGCCGATGCAGATTGGACCGAGCTTTGTTTCGCCAACCTAACGCCACTGGCTCGTCATCCTCGGCTCCATCTTCGGAACCCGATAGCACAACTGCGCGACGAGGCTCTGGTGCTGCCGAAGGCTGCGTGTCACTTTCGTCGTCTGAGCTGATGACTTGCGCTCTGCCCCTGCGTCTCACGGCAGGCTGGCTGTGGGTTACCGGGACTTCGGAGGTGTCTGTCGCGGGTTCGCTCGTGCCGTTGATGTCACTGTTAAGTGCACCTTCGGTCTCGTCTTGAACCACAAACTCGTTGATTGAGTTTGAATCGTCTTCAGAATCTTCGCTCATGTCGGATTCGGCCTCTGAGCCAGACCTTAGGTCGATGGGCTGGCGGCTGCCTGCGGCTGCGAATCCGTGCGGCGCACCTAGGCCGAACTCGTCGCGGTGACCCATCGCAAGAGCCAGCTGATGCCGGTTGAAAGCAGCATCGTCGTCAGAGAGGTCGTTATCGTTGAAGACATGACCAAAGTCATCCATATCTAGCTCATTCTCGAGCTCGGCATCCTCGTCATCGGTGTCGTCGAATTCGAAGTCGTGATCCTCTCCGTCCACGTAGATTCCACAGTTGGCGCAAAAGCCCCCTTCCAACTCCCAGTTGCATTCCGGACACCTGTCACAATTGTCTTCCGGGTCGTGCACAGGCAGCAGAGGACCCCTTCCGCTATTGGAGAAGCACCCTTTGAAGAGTCCGCCGGTCTTCCTGTCGGTGTTGGCCTTGTCCCTGGCCACGATGCCCGCCTCTTCTTTCGCATACTCGTCATGCTCCTCCGCGGTCTCTCCATCAGGCAGCAGCTCGCTGCGGCTGATAAAAACAAGGACCAGCTCCCGGACAAGGTACGAAGGTGTTGGTTGGTGTGTGATTCTGGTGCGGCAGTCGGGGCAAGACTTCTTGCGCTGTTCTCCCATCCACTGCGTCAGGCAGCTATAGCAGTAGGTGTGACCGCAGGAGAGGCCGAAGGGCTCGTAGAGGAGTCGGTCACAGACGCGGCAGGTGACGAGGGAGCGCATGTTATCGAGATCGGTATGAAGCGTTTGGAGGGCTTGTTGATGAGGGCATGATGTGTCTTTCGCTGCTGACGGCGCGATCGGTCGATCGATTCCGTCCATGGTGCTGGCGGCTGTCTCGTCCATCGATGCGTGCGATCGCTTCTGCCTTTTGGATGGGGGATGTTCAGCCATGTTCAAACGCGGGGGGTCCAGGGAGACGCGTTGGAAAGCGCACGTGTTGTCACAGCCCCTTCACGTCTGAGCGTGCTGGTGAATGAGAGTTGAGGCGCGAAATTCGCGTGAATGGCGTACAGCGGTGCCCGATGGAACGACACTGGACAGCCAGGTGCGCGTGTGAAGCGCGAAAGTCTGGCGGGGACGGCACAGCAAGGCGTTACGTCGCGCCGCCGCCAGCGCAAAGTGAAAGCAATCGCGGATGATCCCGCTGTACCCGCCGCCTGATAGTCACGTGCGGCTTTTCCCGGCCGAGAAAGTCAGGTCCGCCAGGGCTATCGTTCCCTCCGCATTCATCTCACCCTGCCACAGTTGCTGATCAGGCGTGGGAAAAAGTGAAGGCGATATCGAGGAACGATGCCGTAGGGCTCTTTACCATAGTCGTAATCTGCAAGGTTGGAGGGTAGAAATTCGACCGAAGAGGCTCGAGGTTATTGGGGGCATTGATGCCCCGGATGATGTTGTAAATGATCATCTCAGTTAGAACGTATGCCACTGTAAACCAGGTATTCTTCTCATGCTCCCAATCGTTTTCGCCGTATTCGATCTTACTTTCATGTCAAGAATCGCCCTCGAGCTTTCGCTTCGATTCGATAGGAGCAATCCAGCGAACGATCAGCGTGCCACGATCGCAACATTCAGCTCCATCGAGCGTTTAGCCACTTCCTTCCTCATTTGGTAGGTGGCAGCGTTTGCGAGATCTTGGCATAGTTCCTGCTTTCCGTCTGCGTCACGGCAAGAATTTGCCCCTGGCCGCGGCGACTGCTTTGCGATAGACCGGCAAAAAAGGAAAAGGTTGCCCAAAAGGAGGCTGGAGCAAGAATACTCCGTCAAGAGGGGCATACACCTCCACGAAAACATTGCCGCTACCTAATACTCACGTTCTCCTCCGAAAAAAGCGTTCCGGCAACACCACCGCAACACCCGGGAACATGAAGATACTCACCCTCAATTTTCTCACGTGCGCGCGGAAACAATGCAAAACACTCCCAGCGGCATTCCCACTGCATCCTCGCGAAGCAGAACTGGAATCAGTCGAGGCAGATGTGCATCCAACTTTCATCAAAAACATGCTGCCAAGGCTTGACTGGGAGGCGATGAGGACGGTGTGTTCTGAAGTACGCCATCTCACGAACCTTCTTTGAATCCTTTCCACTGATAATCACGGTATAGCTCGGTCTCCCCTCGCATCTTCTCACAGAAACGCCACCAGAGCCCGAGCAGATCCCCGACGCGAGTCCAGAGGAAGCCGCGCAGGCCGAGGTGGAGGGGCTGAACGAGAACGCCGTGCTGAAAAACCTGCACACCGTGCTCATGGAGACGACGATGAAGTCTGGGAAGCTGGTGTGCGCGGCGTGTGGGCAGGAGTATGCGGTGCGGGAGGGGGTGGCGAATTTCCTACTGCCGGCACATTTGGTCTGAGGGACTGCGCAGCGGACTTCAAGTTTAGCGCATAGTTTTCCGCTGTGCGCCAGAGACTTTGATCGCAAGGAAGCGTGCCGTTGTCCAGGTCGAGGGTCTGTGAAAAGCCTTTCAGCTTTGCCAGGAAGCGTAAACTCGCGGGGTCGAGCCTCTGGTGTGAAGGAAAACGGTCAGAGAAGCATCACGCTGGAAGTCAACCGACTTCAGATGAAAGCGTTGGATGAGACATGAGATCAATGAGGCAGGGAAACAAGAGCATGACGGCTGGCACGGGTAGTACGATGCATGGAAGATTCTCAATGTTGCAAAATTGATCGAGAGAACCGACTGACCCAGCGGCAATCCTCTTGCTGGGTTCTACACAATGCTCTTTATCTGTATCGTGGTCACCAAGAACGCCACGCTCAAAGTAGCAACTCCACGCGATCGCTCCGCTTCATCCCCAATTGAACAACACTTGCTTTTTCCCCTTCCTCCCCTTTCCTTTGCCACCTTCAATGGCAGCTTCTCCAACGGGCGGCGAAGACTGAGTGCTAGACGCAGTTCCAGACGAGCCTCCCCACGCGTTGGATGGTGTCCCGGAGGGCGTCGGACGCAGTACGCCACCTCCCGAATACCCAGGCGAAAACACAGTACTAGTGGGCTTTTTGCCAGGTGGTAAGGCGGGGAATGCGTTCGCGTTGTTGTTGACATTGGTGGAGGAGTTCGCGCGGCTCGGCGCTGGGGAAGGACGGCTGGAGGAGGATGCTGACGCAGCGGGCCGGACAGCGAGCCAGTTAGGTCCTGGCGCTGGGCTAGCACCGCCTCGCGGCGTGCCGCCGTTGCTCGCAGAAGGAAGGGACGGGAAAGCGTTTCTGGGTGCGGAGCTCGAGCTAGCTCCTGGGTTGCCCCAAGAACGCTGCTGGCCCATGGCCGAGCGTGAACTTTGCGCTGTGGAGCTCTTCAATTTGAGCACACGGTTGGTGCCGATTCCAGAGCCCAAGATTCCCGCCGCTGAGGTTGCGCTGTCTCCTGTGGGGCCAGGTAGTGAAGGGTAGTCCTCATTGATCGCTTTCCAGTCACTCCAAGCTCGCAACAGTGCATCACGCTTGCCAGGCAGCTCGAAGATGTCGGCAAGCTCTTTGATGAGCTTGCCGAGCTCTGCAGAGGATGTGTCGAAGAGGGAAAAGAAGGCGTCGGTTAGGTCTGCAGGAGTGAGAGCACCGTTGCGGTAGGAGGAAATACGTTCGCGAAATTCTGCGAGCTTCGTCTGGTCGTTTCCAAGCAGATTGGATGCCCTTTCAGTGACAGCGGCGTGGCGCAGGCGACGTGCTTGCTCCTGTGGCGTCAACGCTTCTACGGCTCGCGTGGTTGGCTCAGCCGGTACTTGAGCAGGCTGCGCGTTGGCTGGTCGGGGGCTTGCTGTTCGAGCAGGCCGGTGAGCAGTCTGTGTAGGTGGCTCAGGACGGGAAAGCTGGCCGCCAAAAGTACGACTTGTCACGGTTTGTGCGCTTTGGATCTCGCGTTCGCGCTGGTGCGCCAGCTCAGCTCGGCTCATGTGGCCTCCAGAGCTGGCTGGCATGGGCTCAGAATTTGGGTCTCGTCCTCTCCCTGCTCTGCGACCGCCTCTACGCGCTGAGGTCTCCTGGTACTGTGGCCTGTAATCAAAAGACGACAAATCGACTCTTCTCGCATCCCTTCTGGCATCCTTCGACAGGCCGTTGGGATGACTTTCGAGCTGATGTGCCTTGAGATCCAGCTCAGAACCAAAGACGACGAACTTCTTCTCCTGGCATTCCGAATCGAGGCAAGGGAAATGATCTCTGCCAAAATGCTGTTCCAGTGCGTTGTAATCCATGAAGTACTGCGGGTTGTTGCCTCCCGTCCGCTGGTCGCACACGTGGCAGCGCTCGTGCTTCTCGCGGCAATGCGTGTACAGTTCATCTTCACCAAAGAAGCGCTGCCGGCAGAATCCACACTCCGGGTGGCCTTTGAATCCTGTCTGATCGACTGCTCCAGGATTGTCGTCACCCTGCCGCTCGTGCCTGCGGAGTTCCTGCTGAGTGAACAGTACGTGCTCGTGCGTGAAGACCTTCTTGTTGCGCGTGCATAGATCGCACATCATCTTGTGATGCGCGCTCTTGACATGTCGATGCAGATCCGGCCAACCCATGCATGCAGCATCACAGTTCTCGTCCGGACAGTTGTAGCGCAGGAGCAGAAGCGTATCCTCGTAGATCTCAGGTTTCTCGTATCCTATGCCGAGGTTGTCGTCTCGCTTGAACAAGTCGGAGTCGCTATACTCGCTATAGGCTTTCGTTCCATCGTCGGTGAAAATTACGTTCGCAGCTTCCGTTCTGCAAGTGGCGCAAGCTTTGGTTTTATATAAGGCCCTCAGGCGTAGGGCGCATATGTGGCACGTGGAATGGCCACAGGGCGCCACGCCATAGTGGGAGACTACGCTCGCGCATATAAAACAGATGTCCGCATCGCCATCCTCCGCACTGTCTGCGCCGCCAGCAGAGAGAGCAGCACCGCTGAGCACGGAAAGTGGTTGTGGCGGCGCCGAACGATCGAGAGCCGCGACTGGCCCGGGTGATTGAGCTGTATTGCCCGTGTGGCCGCCAGTTCCGCCCCGCCCTCTTCCTCTTCCTCTTGAACGTCCTCGGCCTTTCCCTTCACCTCTTCCGGCATTTCCCCGCCCTCTGCCACCTCGCGCACCGTCTCCACTCGCAGGTTGAGCCATGCAGGCCGTGCTCGGTTCGCGGAAATGTGCGGGCTCGCGCGTCTTCAAAGCTTATTGAGACCAAACCGCGACGGTAGCGACAGGTTTGCGGACTGGTTATGAGAATGCAACGACGACGGCGATCAAAGAAAGCATTTGTGGTGAGAGAAGTTGAGCACTAGCGTAGTGAGGTGTAAGGTATGGAAGGATATGTAGAGTAGGTAAGGTAAGCAGTGGTTAAGGTAGTGGGATAAGTGACGTACTGCCGAAATCTTTCCGGCGGCTTCTTCGCCTGAGGCATCTATAAAAGCTTCTTTGCTGTCACTGCCTGCATTAGACAAGCTTCTCCTGCCATCTCGTGGAGTCAAGTGAAAGTCACGCGCCGCTTCGTGAGGTCTTGAACGATGGCATTCAGATCTTCACGCTTCCTCTTCCTGTCGGCGTTTTCGCCTCCCGCGCTCTCTTCCTGCTCTTCTTCACGTTCCACATCTACATCCTCAACTGTTCGTGGTCGCCAGCATCGAATGCTGCCGTCTGTATGGCCGGAGTACATCTCAACATCATGAGCTCTCCATGCCAAAGTGGTGGTGCGGGAGCGCGCCCCGCCCGGTGGAGTTGGAACGCGCAGACGATGCATCAACGCGCCGCTATGCAGATCAAACCCCAGTATCTCGTAGGGGTTTGGATAGAAGACGACGTCTTGACCGGCTGGGCACAAATTGGTTGGAGCTAGGAGTGGAAAGAGAGCTGTGTTGCTCGAATTCTTTAGTCGAGGTCCAAAGTTGGACAACGTGTTGGCGCCAGCTGCCATGTCCCACACGCGCATGCGCTCGTCCTGTCCCGTTGAGACGAGATACCGACTATCTTCAGTCCATGCGAGACCATTGGCTGCACCGGTATGGGCTCGGCCCCTTTCCTGACGACGAGCAACTGTGCCTTTGCCATCGTAACCCGCAATACCGATACTGTCGTCGAGATCAAGGACGCCAAGGCTGCTTGCACTTCGCCGAATATCCCAGAGGCGAACAGAGCCATCCGCGGCCGCGCTTGCGAGGATGTTGGGATTTTGGGGTTGCCAGGCCACCGCGAGTACAGCGCCAGCATGCCCCGTTAGGGAGTGCATACTCGAACCAGAACGTAGGTCCACCAATCGAACTGCAGGGTGCTGCGAGGCGCAAGCCACAAGTAGATGAGAACCAACAGCATGCGAGTACACGATAGAGCCCATCTCAAACGATGCGGAAACTTCCAAAGACTCCGATGAGCAAAGCTTGATGGTATGGTCATAGCCGCTGCTGATAAAGGCCAAAGAGTCGAAGGGGTAGAATGAGACGTGAGTCACCCCCAGGCTCTCTGTAGTCGACGTCCTGGTGGGGTTCAGCAAAGGTCAGACTCGAACAAGGCCGGCCCCTACCTCGCAGCATGGCATAGCGGCAAGTGCGTCGACTGATTTTCAGAATGGACTGCCTGAGCCTCAAGATCGAAAACGGCGACCGACGAATCGGCCCCAGCCGAGAGGAGGTACCGCCCTTCGAACGGCTCAATAGCTACGCTGTTGACGCCGGCGGCATGTGGCGTGGTGGTCGCACGAGTTCGGAGGGCGCCATCTTTGGGCGCCTGCAAAGCAAAGGTGACGTCTGGTGTCGCTGCTTGGAGGGACTTCAACAATCGAGTCGTTTGAGCGACGGCGAAAGCCTCGGGTTGGATCGTCCCGATTTGGCGGTTTAGCAGAAAGGAGTTCATGGATCATGGGACAGCCAGCTTCGAGTCCTGTCAGCCGAGAATACGACAGCGAGCTCGCGGAAACCTCATGGGTTATTGGCGCTCCTCAATGTCTCCTTATTCCAGTCACAAACCACCTCCGTCGTATCGAAAGGTTCGGTCTCGAACCCGAAGTGAGGGGGTGTGGTGAAGACCGGACTCTTACTGTAAGCCTTGCAGCTAAGCAGCGAGGGACGTTGCTCCGTGGGGCTGACAAGACCAGCCCATGCTGCGGGAGTGCGGCCCGAGTGCCGGCGCGTCGGGTACTCGGCGTCAAGTATGGGGGCCAACACATGGAACGCGAAAAAACCGCAACATCCCGAGATTCGACGCACCACAAAGTCGAACGACCACCACCCATGGAAAGAGGCGGCTTTTGTTCGACATGACGCAGGAATATCTTCGATCGGCGGCCCTCAGGTCTCCTCTCGTCGTTCGTGGGGAGAACAACACCTCACCACCTTTGATCACCCTACCCGCGGTCACTTGTGAATCCGCCAACAAGAGCGCCTCGGCATTTCGCTTCGAGAGCGTGTCCGCGAGGGAGTAGAGCAGCTCTTGGACTCCAAATCAAGACCCTCAACATGTCACGCGATGGGTTTTGGCTGTCGCATCGATCTGAGACGCTTACTGGTCGAGACTGTGAGACCATCATCATGACGAGAATCGAGTTGACGGCGACATGCCTTCTATTGCTGTAACTGGGCGAGCCTTTGCCTTCCGCCGATAGTAAGAAGAAGGTGTCTGGACCACATGCCGCGTGCTCCTGGGAACTCTGGTGCGACCATGCTCTGATCACTCACTGGAAGCACTTCCTCGACTTGTGTGACTGCAGCGATCCGCGAGTGGCGTTGTGACAAGTGTCCCTGAATACCGGGCTCTGAGATTTGTCTGATGGATGCTTGAGTGCAATCTTCCGGCTTGACGGCGCCCTTCTGCCGAAGACTGAGGCTGAATAAACACAGCATAACCAGGGATGGACTCCTAACCAAGCTCTTACGAAGCGCTTGACGTATACTTCTTACCCGCTGGACCATAATATGTTAATGTCGAGCAAGTGGCGAACATTTTTTCCATGGCTAGCTTTCCAAGTCTCTGCTGGCAAAACAATTCAAGCACTCACTGAACACTATCCGGGTGGCTTTCTGGTTATCCCTCGTCCGGATTGGCCGTGCATGGAAGTTTTGGGCCTCTTTAATTTGTATGGACGACAGCTGTGAGAATTTCGAAGGAGCAGCCCTTCAGGTCAGGATTTTCGGACTCTGGGCGACGTTGCTGCTTCATGACGATTAGACTCTCTCGCCTCTCAATGCTCTCGCCTTTAGCCGCCGCTCTTCGACCAGGAACAGCGTATCTCATGCCAGAGCTGGTATAGTATTTCTCGCACCTGGCATTGAGAAGCACCTGGCAATCTTTGAACTGCTGTGCCCGTGGCTCCACACACTGTGGGAGACCAATCGGCCGGATTCATTTCAAGATCAATGCAAGAAAGTATGCAGTGCTTATCTCCGCCAGGCAGCCATAGGTGTGGCAGCAAACTAACGCGCCGAAACTGTTGTGGCCATCGATCCAGGTCATGTCCCACATCTGCAGCAATCGAGACTCGGTAGCTCTGCCACGGTTGAGTCTGCTGAGGCATATGGTGGACAGAAAGGAGCCCCGAATGTTGTTTAGCCGGCGAGCCGGTGAGCCACGAAGATTGCTCGCCCCCTCATCCGCCAATAGGAAATGTCAATTTCATGCGTTTTGCAACATCTTCTACTGCTAAGAGGCGGGAAGGAATGACACCCTTCGTCTGGATCCTCGGCGCGATCCGTGTAAATCTGGAGTTTTGCGGGGAAAGTGGAGTTGCGGAGTGGTGCTGCGCAAGAGTGGACCTTGACCGGAACGATCGACTTTACCATTTCAACTTCACATCTCGAGCTGCACGACAGGATATTCTCGCCCGCGACCCTACGGACATTTCTCTGCCATGACCAATTTGCACGATCGTTGCCAATATGTCACGTCCACGCAAGATCGATACGGGCAAACAAGCGACGACTTAGCGTGCATTTAGCCTAAGCTAAGCTATGCTGCCCCCCCCTCGACGCCACGCCCCCCCGACTGGGCAATGGCCGTGCTGGTTTGGTTGGGCTCGCTTCGCTTGCCACGAGGGCCCTTGCGCCCTTGCCCCACCATGCTCCTTCTGCATGCTGGGCGACGCGGTCCAGATCGGTGTACCCTCTACCGCCCAGACTGCTCTGGAGTCTTTGCATCCGTTCACGCGACGCTTGACATGCCTTATCCACGCCTTCCGAGTGTTCGTACCTAGGCGGTATGCCGGTTAATGCGGATGAATTGAAATGGTCACGTCCTCCATAAAGACCCCTGCGCCCTCGCAGTCCACCTGTCCAGTCTGCATCGGGCTTCGCAATCACTCGCTCTCGCCTGCTGGGCATCAACTGCTTCAAACGACTGTCATAGTCGCCTCGGCCTTGATCCATTCCCGCTCACTCAACCCTTCCCACTTGCCACCACCGACATGGAGCGACCAACGCAAGGCACCTTTCGCCTGTGCGGTCGCGAGTTCCCCGAGGTGACATGGTACAAGGACCCGGCGCTCAGGAAAACCTATCTCTGTCTCATGTGCGTGGTCATCACCGCGGCCACCAATGGGTACGATGGCTCCATCGTCAACGCGCTTCAGAGTCTCGATGTGTGGCAAGAATACTTCAACCACCCGGAGGGCTCTCTTCTTGGCATTTTCAGTGCGATCTTCTCCATCGGCTCCATCGTCGCCATTCCGGTTGTGCCTTACATTGCTGATATCCTTGGACGAAAGATGGGGATCATGATTGGGTGCATAATCATGCTGTTTGGCGTTGTCCTTCAGTCCGCTGCGCAGAACATTGCAATGTTCATCGTCGCTCGCTTCTTGCTTGGTTTCGGCATTGCCATTGCGCACGGCGCAAGTCCTCTCCTGGTGACCGAGATCTCGCATCCCCAGCACAGAGCCATCTTCACCACCATCTACAACACCTTGTGGTACGGCGGGTCTTTCATCGCTGCATGGGTGACCTACGGAACATCCTTCGTCGACAACAACTGGTCTTGGCGCATTCCATCGATCGGCCAAGGACTGCCGTCGGTCATCCAGCTCCTCTTCCTCTACTTTATCCCGGAGTCTCCGCGTTTCCTGATCGCCAAAGGCCGCCCTGAAGAAGCACATCAGGTTCTCGCCAGGGTGCACGCCAACGGAGATCTCCACGACGAGCTTGTGATGCTCGAGCTCAAGGAGATCAAGGACACCATCGCGCTTGAGAAGGAGACGGAGTCGCGCACCGGCTGGACCGACTTCTACAAGACCAAGGGCAACCGGCGCCGGCTGCTCATTCTGCTGACCCTCGGTCTTTTCAGTCAGTGGTCGGGCAACGGGATTGCCAGCTACTACCTCAACATTGTGCTCGATGACGTCGGCATTACCGCAACCTCCACCCAGCTGGTCATCAACGGCTGCTTGCAGCTCCTCAACATCATCGTCGCAGTGGGCCAGTGTTTCGTGGTCGACTACTTCGGCCGCCGTACGCTCTTTCTCGTGTCGACGACCGGCATGCTCTTCACCTTCATTGTCTGGACCGTCTGCGCCGGCCAGTACGTCGAGAACGCGATCCAGGGCGCCGGCAACACCGTCGTAGCCTGCGTCTACATCTACTACGTCTTCTACAATATGGCCTGGTCCGGCATGCTGGTCGGCTACTCGGCCGAGATCCTGCCGTACAACCTGCGCGCCAAAGGTATGACGCTCATGTTCTTGATGGTCGACGTTGCACTGTTCTTCAACACCTACGTCAACCCCATTGCGCTGAGGGACATTGAATGGCGCTACTACATCGTCTACTGCGTTTGGCTGTTGATCGAATTGCTCGTGATTTACGTGAGTCCTCCATCCTCGTCCACGTTTGATATTTTGAGTACTGACCGCATCCACAGTTCTTCTACATCGAGACCCGCTACACTCCTCTCGAAGAAATTGCGAAGCACTTCGACGGCGAAGACGCTCTGGTCGGTGGCGCTGTCGCCACTCAGCACGCAAAGGCATTGGGCATCGAGAACGTGAGTTGACTTTGCGACGACCCTCACGTTTCAAATCACCAGCTAACATGTTTGCCAGGGCACCGACCATGACTCATACCCCAACGAGAAGGAGGGGACCGGGGAAGTTCATCAGACTGAGCTGCAAGGGACTTAGGTCTCGACCCCTTGCTTGCGACGTTTTCAGTCGGTCTAAAGGGGGAGGTAGTGCCCTCGTTCGCTACATGAGACGATGAGATGTTTTTAGACGTCCCAATGCATTCAAACCGTTCGCCAGAATCGATCCCTGCCATTCTCGCTGAACGTACATCCTGGTAAGTTGAGCTCCTTTCTCCTGCGGCCACGACCAATGGTTGCCCTCATGGAGCATGCACGTTACGACGTCCAGCGTTGGCTCCCCCGGTCCATGTTTGTGCTCTCCTGCAACTCTCTCTCTCAATGCGACAAAGTCTCAGATGATCGCTTCGACCGAGGTCATAAATACCCGCCTTCGTTATGGGCGGCGCTGCTTGCCGTTCTGGACCATTGGCCAGCGAGCCGACTTTAAAGTCAATGGCGAAATGGAAGGAGTTGAGACATCTCACAAGCGGCTCGTTTCGGAGTTCTACAGCCAAGGAGTTCCGCGTCCGCCGGACTTCAAGCAAAGCCAACAAGGCTCGTTCGCCGTCGGCGCTCAGAGGAATTGTCACTGATATTAGGTATCTGAACGCCTTGAGGAGACAGGGCCTGAAAGCAAGCCGCGCCGCTATCACAAGATCACGAGCACACGCATATCAAAGTCGATGAGGCAGAGGAGGGAAGTTTCGTCAGGAACAGCAACGCTCAAGCGCAAGTCCTCAACTAATGTTTCGCGTGCCTTCGCCGCAATCATGTTTCCTGTCCCCGCTTGCATGAGAATTGAGACGTCGACCATGTCAAGAAGATCGCTACGCAGACTATCCTGGTCGCCACAGCTGAGGAGCTTCTGGAAGAATCCCAATGTGGGTGCGCGAGGGCTGATCAAATGAACACGTTGGAGGAGCGCCAAGTGATTGACAAAGCGGCACCCTGATGCTGCAAGCGCGGCGGATGTATTCTGCCTGCAAGACCTGGTACTAGTTTTGAAGCGTGTTGGATCCTTCTCTTGCTTGTCCCCGACCGTTCGGGCGTGATTGCGCATTGCGCTGAGCGAACTTGCGAACGACAGCTCATTGGCAGGAAAGGCTAGCGAGCGGTCTTCAGGAATGCGTGCACACAAGTGCCGCAGGCACTAGCAAGGCGGCCACGTTACGTTGGACTACGCCGTTGAAAGTTTGATGCTAATTAAAAGGATGCAGACATAACGTTAGGAGCAATACCGTTCGAACGCACACTACGTCTCAGTTTAGGACCTAGAATGCTAGTGCTTAATCTCTTCAGGAAAACATGCATTTGTTCGCGAAGGCCATAGATCGTTAGTGGTTGCAATATTCTCCAGAAAATCTTCGCATTGTACCCGTCGAAGCCGAGCCTTCTTCTAGTACGTCGTGTCCACTCCTACCTGTACCAACAGACTATGGCATTGACTTGCGCTTGCCGAACGCTTACGTCGTGAACAACGACCGTCCTTACCCGGTTTCTTTGTAGGACAATGCTACCCTCGTCCCGGCTAGCTCTTCATACCGCCCCCTTGCCCTCGCTGCTTGCAATTCCATACTGCCTCCGAGTTGCTCTCTATCACAACCCTCTTTGTGCGCCTTCTTCGCTTTCTTTCCTAGGTCTCGACCTTTGCACTCTTCTTTTGCATTAGATCCGTCACCTCAGTTCGCTTTGGCAGCTCCATCTCGGGGCGTTTGCGTGATTGTGGCATGGGCAAAAAGACGTGTCGCTTTTCCGCGAGCTTGTAAAACTTGGCTTGCCGCAAGGGGAAATGGATGGGGCCGCGCTAGTGATTCGCACGAGAGTTGCGAACGGTGGCCAAAGAGTTCGGTTTGCGCCGGTCACTTGTACGAAGGCGCGCCTGTAGATAAGGTGGTCTCGTTCGCGGCCGCACTGGGCGAGAGGACATGTTTCTCAGAGCGGAGTGTTCGTGGCGGAGGCAGTGGCGAGTGCTTCTGAAAAACGTTCAATATGCGTTCCGTCAGTCCGGGCGCTCGGAGTGCCATGATCGTGGGGTTGCGAACGGCGTTGGTGGCGAGGTTCAGGGGTGTCGAATGCGCGAAGTCGTCCCTACACCTCAAGAGCGCGGTGGGTGCCAAGAGCCGGGGCGGGAGTCTTGTCGCGGCGTTCGGCCTCGCGTCAGTCGTGCCTGACAGCTCCATCACCACCATCACCATCACTTCCGCCTCTACCTCCACCTCTCCCAGCTACCACACAGTCGCCTCCCCTCCTCTGATACAAACAGATCATCGTCGCCGAGAGCTCATCAGATCCATCAATCGCATCAACCCTCCACGTCCGCCGACAAGCGGCTTCAACCACCAACCATGGCGAACCCGTTCCAGATCAGTGAGGCGCACCATCACCGCCAGCCCTTCATCCCGAGCTGACCCGCTCTCCCACAGACGGCGGCGCCTGCGTAGCCATGGTCGGCAAGGACTGCGTGGCCATCGCCTGCGACCTGCGCCTCGGCCTCCAAGCACTTACCGTCAGCAACAACTTCCCCAAGGTCTTCTCATATGGCTCGCAAGTGCACCTCGGGCTCACGGGGCTGGCAACCGACGTCAGCACCGTCTCAGAGCTGTTCCGCTACAAAGTCAACATGTACCGGCTGCGGGAAGAGCGCGACATCAGCCCCAAGACGTTTGCGAACCTGGTCAGCTCGAGCTTGTACGAGAGGAGGTTCGGACCGTGGTTTGTGAGCCCGGTCGTGGCGGGGATTGACCCGACGACGGGGAAGCCTTTCATCTGCGGGTACGTTTCGCTGCATTCAGAGACTTTCGCGTCAGACCCAAGGTCAGGTGGCTGATTTGCGGCACTTCCAACAGCTTCGACAGCATCGGCTGCATCGACCACGCAAAGGATTTCATCGTCGCCGGCACCGCCTCTGACCAGCTTTTCGGAACATGCGAGGGCCTCTGGGAGCCTAACCTCGCGCCCGACGATCTCTTCGAAACCATCTCACAAGCGCTGCTGAACGCGGTGGATCGCGACGCGCTGTCAGGATGGGGCGCACACGTGTACATCATCGAGAAGGACAAGACGACGAAGAGGCTTTTGAAGGGGAGACAGGACTAAAGAGGACAACTTGGTGGGCGAGTTGGGCTGGGAAGACGAGGGTCAAGATGCAGGTGGAAGTGCTGTCACGATGTACCATACCACGAGGCGGGCACAAGTAGCATGGCGAGGCGTTCGAGGCGCACATACCAGTCCATGGTCTACGAGCAGACGCTGAGACAAGCCGAGTTCGAGCTCCGAACATCGGAAATGCAGGCGAGTCCCAGCGAGGAATTAATCACTTGCAACGTCTCTTTTCGTCTATCTCATCCCATTCGGACATCATCCGTGATTCTTTGACTCAAATCTAGGATTGCGAAGCAACCAACTCAGCCCTATGGTCCACCGCTCCTTCGGGCAACGTCGCGCACTTCTCCTTGAACAGCTTCTCCGCCTGCTGCCAGACGCGCGCGTTCTTCCAGTCTTTCAACAAAAGCAAACTCGGCAACAAAGCCGCACTGAACGCCTCCGACGCCTCCCGCGGCAGCAAGCTCGGCAAGTGGTCGATGCTGATGACACTAAGTGGCACGTCATTCGCGCCCTCTTGCAGCCTCACCGGCACCGTGGGCTCCGCGAAGGTCGTGTTGATGTCGTAGATCGGGATCGGGTTGTGAGGGTTCGTCGTGTCGCAGCTCACGTCGCAGACTACGCTTAGCGCGCGCGAGGGCGTCGAGAGCGAGGCCGGGTCGATGAAGGGCGGGATCTTGGCCGAGAGGTAGATGCAGTTGACAAAGACGTCGGATTCGATGATTTCGGGGTAGGGGCCGGGTTTGGCAGAGGTTTCGGGGAGGTCCCATTTCTGAGGGGTGTGAGTGTCAGTCTGCGTTAAGGAGGAGGGCAGGAAGGGGGGTGTAGCTCACGATGATGTTTTCGAGACCGGCCCGCACGCAGAGGTCAACGGCGCCGCGGCCGCAGCGTCCCAGAGCGCCAATGACCAGCACTTGGGGCAGACGGCCGACCTTCGCCTGGCCGGTCGACACAGCTTGCTTCACGTCTTCGATAAGCAGGTCTTCGTTCTCGTAGGGCTTGACGCTGGGCAGCGGCTCATTGCTGCTGTGAGTGAGCTGCCAGGCCCACGTCATGAGAGCGAGTGCGGCGCCTGCGAAACCGGCATGCTATGCGAAATGTCAGTCCGCGATCGGCGAAAAGGGGACTGCAAGGCGACTTACGTAGCCAAAGGCAGCTACTCTTCTGCCGTTCTCTGATGCAACGTCAGCAATTGGCTCATTGAATGTCGTTCGCTTCACTCAGTACCGTCCTCCAGAAATTCGAGATCCAGAAGCGTGCCCTTGCCGCGCGGGAACCGACCGAGCACTTGATCCCACCCTCCCTGGCCCTTGTAGCAGTGCGCAAACTGGACATGAATGTGACGCAGAGGAAAATCTTCCTCGGGCAACTCCTTCAAGCCAATCACAATGTGATCACTCGGAGCATCCATCCATGATGCATAAGGTACGATTTTCACGCCCGTCCCGTCATACTCGGACTGCGGGAAAATGCTGAGGGGCGATTCTTCGACGTGGACCGTAAAGCCGGCTTCAACGAGCTTCTTCGCGATCGTGGGCGTGATCGCCGAGCGGTGCTCGAGTGGCTTCGACTCGGCGCGAAAGTGAAGCGTTTGACTCGCGGACATCTTGCTCCTGAGTATTTTCCTTTTGTTGTTGCAGTTAGAATGTGGTTAGTGACTGCTCGCGAAGTTGAAGCAGTCGAACAAATCGCGAGAGATTCGAGGCGGACCGACAAGGATACGCCCGCGCGGGCCGTTATATGCGATCGATGCCCCAAGTGTAGCCGAAGGAGGGGAGTCAGACCCTAAAGCATAGTAAATCGGAGTACCTTTTTATTAAGGGCTATATTTGATAATTAACATGATTGAATACAAGCTAAGAGATTACAAGAGGGCCTGTACTATAGAGAGGTATTATAGAAAATCATTAAGCAATCTTTTAAAGCAATCTTATAGATAGCTATAGCTTATAAATTATAATCAAGTAGAAGGCTAACAATATAGTAGCAATAATGTTTTAGAATAACTAATATAAAGATTGTAAGAGAGTCTAATAAACTTTGTCTCTATACTAATATAGTAATAAGATCTATAGTATAATATTAAGAGCTTCTATAAGTCTTTTAAAGACTTTACTAGATGTTGCGGATCTTACATAAGGTGTTTGATTCGCGGGTTTAGAGCTCGTAGCGGAAGAGGAGAGTGTAGACAAGTAGTCTTACTTTAGAGGGTTAAACAAAGCTAAGAGGAATCTTAGAAACCTTTTAGTAAGATTGCAACATAAGTTAAATATAAGAAGATCTATAAGAGAGTCTTCTTAAGTTCGCTATATACTATTGTAGTTGTCCTTGCTCTATCCCGATCCCCTAGTTCTATTAATAGAGCATATAGAGCTGTTAGAGTAGCCCGCTCTCCTGCTTCTTGCGCTCTATAGTACAGATTAGGAGAGCAGTCGGAGCGCTCTATTATGTAATAGAGGTCTTGATCTATTACGTGCACTCTAGTAACATTATCCCTATGCCTTTAGAGCTACTTATCTAATTATTCTGTCTACTTATAAGGGCTATATACTATAGTCCGTAACATTATTTGCCTCTTGAGTCTAGCTTTGTCCCGAAGCTTATCTTCTTTTATCTTACTTTATAGCTTATTAGGTTTAAGAGAATTGTGCCTCTACTTGTCGTTGTAAGAAACTCGCGGTATTTGTCGAAACTTATAGAGTTATTATGCTAACTGTTAAAGTTATGTTGAAGTTAGGCGGCAAAAGCTCTAAGGCAAACAGCCCGGGGGGTAACCCGGCTGTTTGAGTTCGGTAGTAAGAGTACAAGGTAAATAGCTAGGGGGGCGACCTAGCTATAGCGTAGGAGGAGCGACGGCGACGACAATAATAGCGGCGACGACGGCGCTAATTGCGAAAACGAGGTAGAACTAGACTAGAATCTCTCTTATGTATATAGACTATTTAGAAGAAAGGGCTATATAACTAAGGTTAACGTTAGCGGGTGCTTAGATTGAGTTACGAGGCTAGAAACTAGACCTTTAGCGCGCGTAGGCTAGATTTTGCTAGCTACGAGGGTAATTAGCGCCCCGAAATGCTACATACGGTTAGGCGGCCTAATCCTTATTAGAGAATATATAGGGGGAGTTAGTAGAAGAGACTGCCCCCTAACTAGAACAAATAGCAATTTATTGAACTTGATTCTATATTGATTCTACTACGCTGCGCATACTAGAACAATAGTTATAAGCCCGGTTTGACGCAACATTACCGCCGCTATCGCACTTTGATTAAAAATTAATTGAGCTTTAATCAAACTTTAATTAAGGCAGACCGAAGTCTACGCTCTGCTACTTTCAAGTAGTAGAGGCACTTGAATTGATTAGCCGCCGCACTTGGCGACTGTACGAAGGGTAGTTTGAGCTACTATCCTAGCCAGATTGGCTAAAGAGAACTATTAAAATAGACGACGACTTTGACAAAAGCAAGGCGGTAGGGCGGTTTCTAAAACTAACCTAGAACAATTACCGCGAGTAGCTAGATTTGATTGAGGATGTTTTAACATCCAAAGGACTTTAGCAAATTGCTAGTAGCTCTAGAAGAGAACCTGCAAGCAAGGCAGAGTTTAAGGCGTTCTAATAGAAGGATGTAAAGGTAGTCGCTTTTCTAAAGCAGGCTACAGGCGCAGAGACGCGATAGCATCTAATTAGGATGCGAAAGAGCTCCGAGATCCTTCGAAAGATAAGAGCTTTATACTAAGGTATTTTAGAAGAGAGGATGTAGCAATTGCTCTCTTAATTCTATAGTTTCTCCGGCGGTAGTAGCGTTAGCATTAGCGCTAGCCGCCTTACGCAGATCCAGATGGACATTGGGCTTCTAAGCAGGGAAGAGAGGCCATCCGAGGCGTCTAAGAAGACAATCTTGCTTCGGACTCTCGGGGAGGAATACTAATCAACGGTGTTTGCTCTAAAGGCCGCGGGACTTAGCGCTCTCTTTTTTGACGACCTAGTGTTTTGACAACGAGAAGTTGAAGAGACAAGAGACGATACAAAAAAAGAAAACATAGCCCGGACTGCGAGAAACACGCCGAGAAAAGGCGAACCAAAAGGACTTAATAGAGTTAGAGCTAGGTCTATTCAGCCGCCTTGGTACGCGACATTACGGACGCTAGATTCCGGGGCACGCACCCTAGGTCTATTCAACCCTGACTCTATTCACAAAAATCTCGCCGGAACACCCCGAAACTCGACAGGATCGTAGAGCAGGCGCGAGGGAACGTATTTTGTATAGATACCTATCGCGCCCGACGCCTAGGGCGGTCGTAAAAGACGTTCGCCGCCGTAGGCCTTGCCGTAGTAGCAGGGTAGTCCGAGCGCGGACAGAATCCCCTCGCTCGAAAACGCAGACGCGACCGTCGGACGCCGTCGAGAAGTCGGAGCCGAGCGGAATAGCGTACAAAGTTTAACTTGACCTTACCGATATCAAGTCGGGAGACACCCTTCAACTCCTTGAATTATGCTTTCATTTTAGGGGCTATCGACACCTTGCCTCCGTAGTAACTCCTACCGCAAACTCCTAGGCTATCAAGCTCTCGTAGTTCCCTCCTTAAAGTCGCCCGCCGCGTTCGTAGGTGCCGAACTAAAAGGACTTAATAGAGTCGGGGCTAGGTCCATTTAGCCGCCTCCGTACGCGACATTACGGACGC
>JAWXCT010000022.1:144937-165934 GCA_034509035.1 Saxispiralis lemnorum
GGCGGCGGGTGACGCGGTAGCCGGAGGGGATGTGGCCGTTTGTTGGGGTGGAGGGGAGAACTTTGACGGAGGAGTGCGGGGAGCGAGGGAGGCGGGAGCCTGAGGCGGATGAGAGGCCGGAGGGAGAGGCAATTGACGCTGAGGAGGTGGAGGATGCTTTGGAGTGCGAGTGTGTGTGTTGGTGGTGCGGTTGGAATGTGCTGCGGACAGAGCTGACAGAGGATGATGTGGATTTGCGACCGCGAAGGCCAGAGGTGCGGCGGAACGAGGAGTGAGGGGTCAATGTGTTGGGACTGAGGCTGGTGCGTTTGCGCTGCTGCAGACTCGCTCGACTGTCAGCTGAGCCTTGAGTGTTAATCCTTGGCCTCGCCGGTACGGTGGCGCGCTGCGGAAGCTCTGGTCTCGTCCCGGTGCTGGCCTTCCTATGTTGTTGCACTGCGATAGGGCCGGTAGACAACCGCTTCAGATCCCGCAAATTTCCATGCTCTGTCCCACCAGGGGTGGTCGGTGCCCTGGGATGCAAAGTGTCACCGTTCGGCTTGCTTCCTTCGCCCGGCGACTTCCCTCGCTTGATGGTCCCTTCCTTGAACCAATGCTTCACCCATGCAATCTGTTCGCGAAGCGGCTGCTGCATGATGGTCCGCCGTTTTCGTTGCTGCTGAGGAATGTATTGCGGGCTCAGAAGGTCTGGATTGTTCGTCACCATCCTCAACATACTGCCGCTCCCTCGCGAGTTATTCCTAGGTCTTCGCGGTGCATCGGGGTTGTAGTCTTTTGGCGGTGGCGGCGGTCGACTTCTCGATCTGCTACGAGCAGCATCCTTTGGAATTGGAGGCGGTCTCTCTCCTTCCGGAGTCGGAGCCGGAGACTTTGTTTCCGTGACCCTGGGAAGCTCAGGTACCTGCGCCGTAGTATTCCCGTGACGTGAAAGTCTTCTCCCGCGTGAGCGTGGCGACTCCGACACAAGCGTCTCCTGGCCCTCGTGAATCTCACCCAGGGCTAAAAGCCTGCCACTAGCAGCACTCAGCCGTCGGAGAGATTTTGACTCGGCCTCACGTTCTTTGCGCTTGCGCTCCCTTCGTTTCTCCTTCCGCTGTTCCTTTTCAATGAGAAGTGCCCACCATCCAGCAAGCGAGTCGCACCGCTGCCCAAGAACATGCTCGATCACCGTATCGATGTCAACACCCGCACTGCGCATGCGCTGCAGGGTATCCTTCTCCAGCTGAGTCGAGAATGGCGGAGCTTGTTGAAGCTTCAAGATTTCTTGCTGTTGTGGCGCATGCTCTGCCAGCCATGGGTCTTTCAGAATATCCGCCAGGCTGGGTCTCAACAGAGGACGTTTTGACAGCAGCTTCTTGATCAAGTCTTTTGCGCCGTCAGATATGTTCTCTGGATACTGTGGTTCTTCTCGCAAAATGCGCTGTTTCGTAGCCGAGTCATCGTCCTCGTCGAACGGCAGCTCCCCACACAGCAGCGCATACAGAATCACACCCAAGCTCCAAGTGTCGACCTTCTCGCCAGCATACTTCTCCCCCTTTAGCATCTCCGGCGCTGAATAGCAGACTGTCCCGCACCATGTCTGCAGATAGCTCGTGCTTCCCTGATATTCCCTCGTGAAACCAAAGTCGACCAGCTTCACGTTCTCCTGCTTGTCCAAAAGTATGTTCTCCAATTTAAGGTCGCGATGCACGCACGACTTGTTGTGCACGTAGCTCACGGCCCCTACCAGCTGTGTGAATATCTTTTGCACCTTCTCCACCTCCATGCGCCCATGCTCCAGCAAGTGGTTGTATAGCTCATCACCCGGGCAGTATTCCAGCACCAGCCATACCAGGCTCTCCGTCACGATGACTTCGTATAAGCGCGCGATGTGAGGGTGAAGGAACTGTCGGTGATGGTGAATTTCTCGCGCCAGATTCGAGTCGTCCTTCTTGGCGCTCTTCAAGACGACCTTGGAGCCATTCGTGAGCTTGTGGGTTGCGAGGTAGACCTTTCCGAAGCTGCCCTTGCCAATGAGGCGGCCGAGAGCATAGTTGCCGACTGTGTGGAGCTCCTGCGAAGAGAACTCGCTGAGGAGCGACTGGTATGAGTTTGCAAGCTGAGCGTAGTGTCAGCAAATGTGCGGCATATGGCGGCCATCCTCTCGCGGTGCGACACGGAAGCTTCAAGCCGATTCTACCTTGGTGCGCTGTTCCTGCAGTTCGTACTCGGCCTGTGTCCTGGTCGGTGGCATTGGTGAGGCCTCTGCCTCCCTGTGGTGTGGAATCCCCTGAGCTTCAGCGCTCTACTCTTGACTGGGCCGTGTTGCTCCTTTCGCGACTCGACTGATGCGTGCGCTTTCCTTCCTTAGTCGCGTGGTAAATGTGGTGGAGATTTGCGCGGTGGTGTAACGATGGCATTGAAGGGTTGACGTCGTGGAGATGTTTCAGGTGAGGCTGTGGGAGGTCAAGCGGAGAGTACTGGTACAAGGCATGGAGAATCGAATCTGGCTGCCCTGTCTTTGTTGCTGCTCCTGGAAGACGCGACGACCAATAAGCTTCCGCAAACCGGTTAGTCCCTAATCCTCCAGAGTCGGAAGCCTTCCGCCCCGGCATCACTCCACGTTCAACCTGATCAACCTGAGGCAAATACACTGGATAAATCTCACAGAATCACGTGCTAGCTTGTTGGATCTGATTCCGGGGGACGGAAAAGCCTGTTTTCTTACCGAACTCGACGGGAAGTGGAGGCGACAGCTTCGCGGTGAAAGGCGTTATAAGCGGTATCGAAAGGTCTTGTGCTTCTGCGTGAAAGATTTCCCCTTCGCCAGGACATGCCGCTCTCTTCGCATCAAAGAGCGACAGGTTCGAAGCAAATTTTGACACCCCAAAAAGGCTGCAATCAGCCTCTCCACGTGATCCACATACATTATGTACAGCTGATCATTGCCCCCAACTCCACGACCGAATAGTACGGAACGAAGCCAGCGGCACCCAAGATCCTCTGCATTGCGTATTACTCTCCACATGCGCTGACGGTTTTCGTCTTCATGGGGCCTCGCACCGCCGAAACGGCGGGCTCTCAAAATCGAAAATGCTTTTAATGGCAGTGTTAATTGTTTTGCGTTGTTCATGAGGAGAGAAAGAGAAAGATGTTGAAGACGCAGAGGAAATTTTAGAGATGAGGTTGGTGTCTGATTACATAAGCGCCTGAAGCGCTGGCCAGTGTCCGCCAACGCTCGAACCAGATGAAACATAAACCGATGTGCTGCTTAAAACAGCTTGCAACAGTAAACGCCAGACTATTCTGTCCCGCACGGTCGCTACGTTTGTGACATGAGACATCGGCGCGTCGCAAGTCGCATAGTAACGACTTGCGACCTTCTTCACTGCTAGCAGCAAGGTCAAGTACACGCTCTTCCTCTCTTCGCATTTCCCCGATCCTCACCTCGATCTGGAGCTTTGGAGGCGCGCAAGGGTGTGCCGTATCCTCAAATCAAAGCACGCCCTCGACCCGGCATTATGACGCTATGTCGTTTCGCTTCCATTACACATGCCCGCGCGCTGGTCGCGCTGGCATGTTTTGTTCTTCTTGTTTCGGCTGACAAGACGGTTACCGAAATCCTGCGTGCGACGACCACTGTCACGACTGTCACACAAACATTACCTCACGCTGCACCAACGAGTTCAACCACCATGTCTGTCGGGGGAAGTAACGCGAGCTGGACTGGATCCGAGTTCAAGGATGCAGTCCTCAACAGCACGAACATCTACCGGGAGCAGTACACCGCCGAGCCGCTTGAGTGGGACTCGGAATTGGCGGACTTCGCTGAGAGTCACGCGGACAACTGCATATGGGAGCACTCTGTAAATTTACGCCTGAGCTATTGCCTCGCAAGCACTATTTTTACTGACACGCGCCGAGAAAAACGGCCCCTACGGCGAAAACCTAGCAGTGAACTACCCGAATCCCACCCTCGCCATCGACGCCTGGGCGAACGAAGAAGAGCAGTACGACTGGGACGACCAGAGCTTCTCCGAGGCAGTGGGCCACTTCACGCAGCTCGTCTGGCAGAACACGACGACCGTCGGCTGCGCCGCAGTCGAGTGTCACGACACGAGCGATGACGGGGCGAATGGCTGGTTTTTGGTGTGCGAGTACGCGCCGACGGGGAATGTCAAGGGAGCTTTCAAGACGAACGTGAGGAAACCGGGAATGTCGGAGGATGGCGAGCTGGGAATGGGGAACGCGGCTTCGAATATGAGTGGGGGCGCGCGCTCGGTGCTGGCTTTGGTGCTTGCGAGCGTTTTGACTGGGATGTTCTTATGACTAGGCCGTGGGAGGATGACTCGAAGTTCTTTTGATGCGTTCACGCGGAGAGCGTTGTGCTTTTCGGATCGGTATGGAACGGGATGCGTGTCTTGTGAGGCGGTAATGCAAGCGTATTTGTACCGAGCGCGTCGGGATATAAGTAGTCGTCACTGTACAGCGCCCAGTGTGAGGAGCATAGCATCTCCTGCCCTCTGTATCTTTCCAAGACCACATCAACACCTTGTATCCCACACCGCCGCATCGATTCTTCTGGCGCCCCGCCTCGATGTGTACCTTTACTTTCTGATCTTGTCGACCTGCTCCGTCACTTTCCCCTTCACCTCCTCCGCGCCGTCCTTAACCTGCGCGCCAACCTCCTTGGCTTTGTCTCCCACGACGCCCACCATTTCCGTCGTTTGGCCTTCTTTTGCTGCTTGTTCGCGGCCACCCATGTGCCAGTAGTTGATGTATCTGAACGCTTGCGTGGATTGTGCGGAGAAGTTGACGGAGTGAACCGCCAAGAGAAGCCTATTGGGGTTGTTAGCGGAGTTCAAGGCTTGTGATCGGTCGAGCAGTCAGTCGCGTACCAGTTTCTAGGCGTCACAGCCATGGCGTAGCGCATGAAGACACCGCTGTATCCGCAGAGAGCGAGGGTCATGGGTCCGGAGATCCTGCAACATGTGAGTCTATGCCTGCATCCGCAGTGCATCGGCTGGCAGCATTGCAAGCTCAAGCAATCACCTTCGGCGATTCGCTCTCAACGTACACATCAGGGGATTTTTGCGTGTCCATCACAGCAGCTGCGGTCTTGTTAGCACGGCATGAAGCAATTTCGGCTAGGATTGAGCATGTCGTACCTAGAGGAATACCGAATGTCGATGCCTTGCCCAAAACATCAGTATCGCGATTTCCCACTTCCAAACCCCAAGAAGACTATACCGGTCCCCAAAAGTCTACGATGTGCGTTAGCCATATCACTGCGTCAAGCGCTCTGCGCGGCGAGCGGTTCTACTCACGGGTGGAACAGACGTAGTCAGCCACCGGGTTCGACCGAATCTTGGCGTTGAGCGCCTTGATTGCTGCCGCCATGATGCGCGCCAAACGTCGAGAGGTGGTGAGGTCGAAAGGATTTGGGCTGGGAAGTGTTGTCGCAAGAAGTGGGCGTAGCGTTCAGTGCTGGCGATGAGGTCGCGCGGAGCAGAGCTTCACCTCTCGGGAACGTCGTTCGGGCCGACGCCGAAATCGGCCGGTGCAAGTGGAGGTCACCTGCGCTGCACCTATGGGCGCCGCACTCAGATTGAAAAATGAAGACTTTAAGACACAAGTTTCGTGCTGGAATGCTCGATTCAATGCATGGCACTCCAATGCTGAGTTCACATAGGAAGGTGATCTTTGAGATCGCTTCCGAGCCCGCCAAGTTGGATCAGGAGCAATGTGTGAGGGTTAAGGGGGCATTGATGCCGCGGGACTAGATGTGCACAAGGCCGCCAAGGTCATAGTCGTAGTGTTACTCCTTTTGTCTGAACGAACGTGGGAAAAGGTTACAGTAATGATATGGAGGCTGCACTTTATGGACACTTTTTGAGATATTTGGGAAAGAAAAATGCGCAGGACAGCTCAGAGCAAATTTCTGGTTGTGAGCTCTCATTCCCTCACTTTTGTATAATGTCGATTGAGTGAATAATCGGTCCGCAACGCCTATGAGGCAGCGAAGATATGCGCATTATGATCCCAATTGTGAAGCGAGAGATTGTAAGAAGACATTCAGGAAACATTTGAACGTATTTCTGTAAAGCTTCTCTGGCCCCATTCATTAGCCGCAAACCATGCAGCCGCCGAGATAGGCAAACCGCATTCGTGCCGCACTCGGAAGTCCTCCAACACCAACGCCTCCGCTAATGCCCTTTGGACACTTTTCCCCTGTCTTTCGAAGGCGGTTTGCTATTGGTGAAGGTAGCAAGCAAGATGGCCAATAATTTCCTCGTCGAGGTCGATAGCCTCTACTCGTTCTCTTGTTGGTAGGTCGCATCGTGACTTGAATTGTTGTCGTCTGTGAACGTCTTTGCTCATCTCCCCTGGAAGCCGGGCGGACCAGGAGGGAAGCCGCGTCCGCCGGGAGGAGGTTGGAAACCCTGAGGGGGAAAGCCAGGAGGGCCACCACCAGGAGGGAAACCAGCAGGAGGGAAGCCCGCTATAGATCCATTAGCATTTGGTTCAATACTTCCTCGTGTTTGGGCAAACTTACGCGGTGGACCACCTCTGCCGGGGAAAGCAGCGGGAGCTCCAGGAAATCCAGGTCCCCCCACACCTGCCGCAGGGCCCTGCAAACCCGTACCAGCACCCCTGCCAGCCGGCTTCGAAATACCCGGACCTGCTTGCATCGCGCTCGGTGCGCCTGCAGCGCCTCCCGGGGCGCTTGCGCCCAGTCTTGCCGAAGGATCAGACGGGGGAGGACCGTCCACGGAGCATGAGACGACCGTCGAGCCTCGCACAATGGCGAGACCTAGCGTGCGCTTTTCTTCGCTCTCGATCGTTTGTCCCGCAGCAGCTCCCGGCGCGCTCCCACTCTTGCTCTTGCGCTTCACCTTCCGGAATTCTTCGCAGTCGGCCAGCACAAGATTCATGAACTGTAAGCCCGTCAGCGCCGCTGATCACTCCTAAACGCGCGTTATACTAGCCTTGTCGAATGCCAACATCTGCCCAACCAATTGCCTCCCATCTTTCATCGTCACTCGCATCCGGTAGTTGACCTGTCGCATGGGGTAAGTCGGGGATCATAGGGTGTTCAGCTTTTCGCGCGATACTCACAAATCCTGTCTATTAGACGCATCAGCAGTCTGTCTCTGTCAACGAGGGACATCTAGTCATGCGAGGTGAATGCACGAACTTACCATCTTTCCCTGCTTGTTCGTGGTGGCCATGCTGAAGGTGTCGCGCGCCAAAGCACGTCTTGCGCAGAACTGGAGTGGAGAGCTTTAGAGGTAACTGGTAATTGGGAAATAAGTTATGGTGAGTCGGCGAGCTGGTGCTGTCGACGCTTGTTCGCGCGTTGATCTGGCGTGCCGCGTCAAAGTTCATTCGAAGTCACGAAGCTCGGACCATGCAAACTTGGCGGTTACTGCCAAGACCACACTCCCGACCTTGGAAATCCGCGTCCGCACACTTTCAACACCGACCTCGAACTGCTTGAATACAGTCATCGCCAGGACGTGAACATCACCAGCAAAATGGTAAGACTTCTGCGCATCTTTCACACTCGCACGGCCACAAACACCGGAAGCGTCAGTGATGCGCATTGAACTAACCATTCTCAATGGAATCACAGGCCAAAGGCGAATCTTCCCAGCAGCAGGCCGACGGCCAAAATGTCAAGACCCAGGGGTCCGCCGACAAGGCCGCCAACCCGATGCGCGAGCTCAGAATCCAGAAGCTGGTTCTCAACATCTCTGTCGGCGAGTCTGGTGACAGGTTGACGAGAGCCGCCAAGGTGTTGGAGCAACTGAGTGGTCAGACGCCTGTATACAGTACGTGGACCTGAGAACGGAACCGAAGAGAGACGACGGGACGGTGAACCCGCGACGGAGTGGTGGAAAAGAGGGCAGAAAGGAGTTAACACATCCCCGCAGGCAAGGCTCGCTACACCGTCCGCACCTTCGGTATCCGCCGTAACGAAAAGATCGCTGTCCATGTCACTGTCCGTGGCCCCAAGGCGGAGGAGATTCTCGAGCGTGGTCTGAAGGTCAAGGAGTACGAGCTCCGCAAGCGCAACTTCAGCGAGACGGGCAACTTCGGTTTCGGTATCTCGGAGCACATCGACTTGGGCATCAAGTACGACCCGGCGATTGGTATCTACGGCATGGACTTCTACGTCTGCATGTGAGTGCAGAGACTTACTTGTCTGTAGTCGTGAGGACATTCGAGCTGACGTCGATACCAGGACCCGCCCCGGCGAGCGTGTCGCCAAGCGCAGGCGATGCAAGTCCCGCATCGGCGCCTCCCACCGCATCACCCAGCAAGAGACCGTCAAGTGGTTCAAGAACCGCTTCGAGGGTATCGTGCGGTAAACGACAAGAGATGGGACGAGCGTGCGAACTGTGTTAGCGGGAAATTCGGAATGGGTTCAATCCGGCGCAAGAGCGTGGGCGATTCAGATAGCGTACAAATACGGCCTATCGGAGCTCGTGCTTCCTCCTCTGCTTGAGCAAGATCGCATAATGGAGGCTTCACCTGAGATGTGAATTTGCCGCTTAACCATTGATCGCTGCCTCTTTGCACCTTCTTCCACTCTCAATCAGTGTCAAGGTTCGCCTTGTTGCACGGTAGGTGGCTCGGAATTACTTATAGTACTCTCTTCGTCTTCCGGGTTTTCTGGTGGCTCCGAAGCGTTATCTCGAGCTTGATTTGATTTACAGGCAGACAACTGATCTCGAAGCGCTGAAGAATATGGCTTCATGCAAATTGATTCGGGCTTGACTGGTGGCGGCATAGACGAGTTTATCCTCTAGAGAGTCCGATAACGTCCACTCAGCTCCACCTCGCGCTGCTTTTACTCACACGCTGTTCACCACCAATTAGACATGCAAGTTTCAACACAGGATACACCAGCATAAGTACAGCACATACATAGATGCACACATGCCATCATTCAAGCCGGACCTACCATTATTTACTAGAACGATGAACTGCACTCATAACTCACAACATACCACTACAACGCCGCCATGACCCCAGCAACCACCAGCCCCAGCCCCAGCGACCCGGCCTTCTCATTGACAGCCCCCACACCCTCCGACTGCGCCGGCGCGGACTCCTCCGTGCCTGACTCCTCAGCCTCCGAAGGCGTCGGGCTCGCCTCCGCATCGTCGCTCTCCGACGTCGTCTCCGAGGGCATGTCTGTCGCGGCGCCCATCTCGCCGCTGCTCGTCATGGTCGTGTCGTCGCCCATAGTCGTGTTGTCGCCCATGGTCGTGGTCGTGTTGGAGTCGTTGGTCGCTTCCTCGGAGGCGGACGAGGTTGTGCTGGTGGAGGCGGAGTCGGATGCGCAGGTTGCCGATTGCGGGAGGTCTTCCACTCCTTCGCCGCCGCAGAGGTTGTTGGCGAATTCGATGGTCGCTGTGGCGGTGGAGGTTAGCGTGCTGTTCTCCTTACTCCAGGCGAAGGCTGTACAGTGTAGCACGTACCTTGCTGGTCCGCCTCCTCGCATGAGGTCGAGACGCAGCACGCGAGGTCGGAGATCAGGGAGTCGCTGTTGCAGATGCACCTGCGTGGGTCGTCAACGGGCGACGTCGTTTCATTCTTGGGCTGAGGCTATCCTACTGCACGTCCAAAGGTCCGCAGTCGCCAAAGCCAGAGACGCAGCCGCTCGCGCACTCGGGCAGGCCGGGGATGGCCTGGGCGCCGGCCAAAGCCGAGAAAGCGACGGTGAGAGTGATGTAGGGGGCTAACATGTTGGCGATGGCCGTGGAAATGCGTGTTGAATTTAGTGCTGCTGCTTTGGACACACGATATCCGCGAATGTCATAAGAAGCTGGCAGACTCTAACACCAGCAAAGAGCGAGCGACGCTTCCCCTTATAATCCGCACGTAGCGAGGCAACGGTGCCCAAGTCTCGACGGTAGCTTTCTTAGCGCTCACCCAAACTCGCTCAAGGCTTATAGGGGGCGTCACAGCCGCGCTTCCAGACGCCCCTGCAGCGGCGGTGTGATGGTTGTGCAGTCAGAAATGAGCGTTTTGCCTTCCTGGGCGCAGTCTGTGGGTACGTTTGCGCGGGGGAAAAGGTTGCACTGCTATTTAATTTCCCTTTGGAGTGAGACCTGGGGCGGCACTTATACACGCATGCCTGAAGCGCGGGGAAGCCTGTCTTGGCAGTCTAGGTAGCGGCCGTCGCGGGGCTCGCCAGGCTTCGGCTCAAGCCGACAGGACGACTTCGTGTTCAAACGTTCCACCTCACATTCTATACGGGTATCTCTTTGATGCTTGCCTGTTTTTCAAGAACTCTCAGATTGTGTACTTTGACACCCTTTGCTTCTCTCGACGCGGCATGTCATGCGCTCGCCGGGGAATTTCGCGCAATGGCTGCGTCTACCGTCAGCTGGCCCAAGCACTCAGGTTGTCAGACCAACCATTCGGCCAGAACTCGTCATGGGATGCTGGCGTTTGCTGCATGGAAACGCTGGACCGAGACAGAGCTTCTCGCGCAGGCCAGAGGTGAGAGTTAGGTCATGTTCGGGCACTAAAGCCGGGCAGGTGTTGAGAAGAAGAAAACACGGGAGAAGTGAACGAAGAGAAGAAAAGAGGCGAAAGTCGAGCTTAGGTCGTGCGGACGACGGCCTTCTGCTGTTTGCGGATCATCTGACCAAAGTTTTGAACGGCTATCGATTTAACGATCTCGCTTTCTTAGACGCCGCGCGCCACACCCACAGCGTCTTTGTAGGCACCACTAAGGTCCACAAATGCCGGCGCTCTCTGTCGGTCAGTTGATAAGTGCAACCCCTCGCGTGAAGCTTTCTGCATTGGACCATTGACACTAAACAGTTGTTGGGTGATGCGGTGCTCAAAGCTGCCTTCTTCTCACGAGAATGGCCTTTCATCGAAGAGGACCGATGGAGTGATGCAGTGCGGCTCTACAAATACCTGGGATCAAACTTGCATCTGAAACTTTTCGCCGACCGACATGGCATCACCCTATATAAGCTTGTCTTTTAAAAAGCGGCACACCAGAAAAAGTATGGAACGTCTGTCAACTACGTTGCATCTTTGCTTGAAGCAATCATTGGCGCCGTCTTTCTCGACTCTGGAAAAAGTGTCGACACTGTGATCCATTCATTCAGGACATTGCTCGACGCAGAACTTCCCCCCTCACACCAACGCGAACAAGCCGAAAATGAAAACCTAAAATTCAAGCCACGCGATTGCTCGCGCCCGAACCCATTCGCAGCAGAGCTACAGGCGCCCGATCAGGCGTCAGACTTGACAGTCCTTGAGCCCCAGAGAAGCGCCTCTCCGACGCGCACCGATGATGACGACAAGATGCATCAATTGGAGCAGTCGGCGCCATCACCAATTGTTACTCTGTTAACCAAACTGAAAGAAGAAAAGGGCCATAAAGCCTCACAGAGCTTGGAAGAAATCCGCGAGACGGAATATGCGACCAAGCCGGACCAACCAATAGATTTCTGGGAAGACACCGAAACCTTTTTGGCGCGACTGAGCAAGAGTACTGCGCATGCGGGCGCGTCCGATCGCACTTCCAATTCCAAGAATTGTCGCACCAGCAGGACAGCGAAATCACGGTCCCCATACGCTTCGCCGACCCTCAAAAGCAAGCCGCAGCAGATTCGAATCGCAAGTTCGGAACAGCGCTCAGGAATTCAAGCGATCTGGAGCAAGCTTTGCAGCGCGTGTCGAATTTGGAACAAACTCTCCACGAACTGACAAGCGTAGCACGTAGAAAATGCCTTCGAGCCTTTCGCGTCTGCTCCTAAATTGCGGTGATATCAGATCTCTCAGGTGGTCAACAAGGAGAGCCTGGTCTGGCGAAGTTGCGGATTCCAAGTGTTTGGTATTTGCTCCATGATGACGACGCGAGCGCCAACCATCTGTGCGCCAGTCAGCGAATCACAAATCTCAGGGTGACGCTCTATTTCATTCAAGAGCGCTTTTCAGGGCCTTGTTGTGGTGACCATCGCGGACCACGATTCCGGAATTGCCAGCTGGAGGCGTCAAATTTCCGCATTCAAAACGACCGGAACTCTATGATGCGGGCGAAGACAGAATTTTTCTTCATGCTGCAGACCGAGGATGGCGATGTCTTCGAACTGACGATAAGTGCGCATGCTGGTATGCAGTGAAGAGATGTTAGGAGATTTGTAAGAGCAAGGAACTGATTGGCGAAGTAAGGCTTTAAGTCTGCGAGAGACAGGCGCAAGCAGGACGCTTGACGGACAGACCGTGACCGTGCCTCACTCCACTGCTTGTAGAATAGATCGCGGGATCATCTGTAGAGCCCTAGCTTGTATCAGTAGTTAGAGACAGAATCTCAAGGCCCTGCCGCCTCGGCCGCATCGCAAGCGGACGCTGTGAAAGCTGCCGACGCACGGACCCCAAGAAAAATAATCCCAAAACTTCTAAAGTCGCCATCCCACGTTCAAGTGCAACCTGGCCCCCGTCGCACCCTGCAACAATGTCTTCTTTCTTCACCTTACCCGCGTCGCAAAAGAAGCGCAAACGCACACAACCGCCCAACAAATCCAACAATGCACCCTCCAAATCCCGCCGAACCACCCGCGACGACTCGATATCAGGCTCCGACATTCCCTCGGACGACGATGCCGCGTCCGCGCCCTCCGCCACCGGCTCAGCCGCCGCTTCGGAAGATGAAAGCGACGACGACCCGAACGAGGACCCGGCGGCCAAGCGCATCCGCCTCGCGGAGCAGTACCTGGCCAACACGCAGGCTGAGGTGCTGCAGGACGAGGGCTTTGACGCGGCGGACGTGGATCAAGAGAACTTGCGGCGGCGGATGGGGGAGCGGTTGAAGGAGGATACGGCGGAGACGAAGGGGAAGATTTTCCGCTGGTTCGCAGACGAATTGGACTGGCGAGGGGCGGGGAGCAGGGTTGTGCGGTATGGCCGGTTGGGGAAGAGTGTCACGGGTGTGGCGGTGCAGGGGCAGTTTTTGTATGCTGTCACTAAGGATCTGACGGTGGTGAAGTGGGAGCTGGCAGATGGGAGGGAGGCGCCGAGGGGGGCGAGGGCGAGGCGGAAGCCGAAGGTGGTGGCGTGCACGCAGGGGAATCGGAAGGATGTGCATGCGCAACATCACCACAATGCGATTTTGTGTGTGGCGGTTTCGGGGGATGGGAGGTTTGTGGTTACGGGAGGCATGGACAATAAAATTGTGGTGTGGAATGCGGCGCTCAAGCCATTGAAGGTGTTTACGCATCACAGAGACTCGGTCACGGCGCTGGCGTTTCGAAGAGGTACCAACCAGCTGTTCTCTGCGAGCAAGGACCGCACGGTCAAGATCTGGTCGCTGGACGAGCTCGCGTACGTCGAGACGCTCTTCGGCCACCAGGACGAGGTCGTCGACGTCGGCGCGCTCACACAGGAGAAGTGCGTCACCGTTGGCGCACGAGACCGCACCGCACGTCTATGGAAAGTGGTCGAGGAATCGCAGCTCGTTTTTCGCGGCGGTGGCGCACCGCCCCGAGCAAAGGCCCTCGAAGCGCTGCGCCAGGCCTACCTCGGCGGGCAGGGCGAGTTCAGCGAGCAGGAGCACTCTTACCACGAAGGATCAATCGACCGCATCACCATGGTGGACGACGACACCTTCATCACGGCCTCAGACAGCGGCTCCATGTCGCTCTGGAACGTCAACAAGAAGAAGGCCGTCTACACGCTACCACTTGCGCACGGGCTGGACCCTCCACTCGCGTTGGGCCAGGCAAGCGCGGAGATGGAGCCGGACGAGACGCTTGACGACAGTGGACGGGGCGGGAAGCAGCCGCGCTGGGTCACGGCGCTGAGGGCGATTCCGTTCAGCAATGTGATTGTCACGGGGAGTTGGGATGGCTATGTGCGGGCGTGGAGGATCAGCGAGGACAAGCGGCGGATCGAGCCCTTAGGTGCTATTGGTGTTGTTTCTGAGGTGGCGGACAGTGTGCAGGATGGAGAGGAGAAGGCACACTCGGAGGATCGGGGCGTTGTGAAGGGCATCATCAACGATTTGGCGATCGTGGACCGAGGTGAGAAGGGGAAGAGTGGCGTGTTGGTCGCTGCGGCGGTTGGGAAGCAGTGTAGGCTGGGAAGGTGGAAGGAGGTGCTGGATGCGAAGGACTGTGTCGTGTTGTTTGAGGTTCCAAAGAAGGTTGTTGACCAGGCGGACGAGGATGGCAGCAGCTCTGCAGGGGCAGAAGGGGAGGACGGGGATTTCGAAGGGTTCGGCGAGAACTGAATGGTGTGCCGATAGAACTGTAGTATGACTTCTCGCACTTTGCGGAAGGCCTCTTTCGAGTACTTTTCATGCCCCCTTTCTCTTGTCGCAATGGCGACTCTAGATCGATGCTCTCGTCCCTCTCGGCACACCTTCCTTGGTCCCGTCACTGCTGCTCAATGCCTCTTCAAGCACAATATTGGCGGAGTGACATTTGAATCACACCGTTCGGACATCTCGTCCTGTCTTGCAATGAGTGTACAACGCTCTTCACGGTGCACTCACGGTACATGGTCTTGCACGGTATGAGACCGGTGCACCGACGGTGCAAATCCAGACGCGGTGATCTCACGGTGACAGGAGGGTGATCTCACAGTATATCTGCTCTGCGTTGTATTCTGCCTCACGGTGTATTTCAGCCTCGCGGTGTATTTCAGCCTCGCGGTGTATTTCTGCCCCACGGTGCGAAAGGCACATTGGAGGGCGCCCGTAGAGGTGAGTTTCACGGCAGGTTGTTGGAGGGAGGAAATGCACTGCAGATTGACTGCAAGATGATGAACGTTGGATGTTGAGGCGATTCATGGACGAATTGGTCAAGCAAACACATTCACAAGCACCGCCGCATTTCAATCAGCACCACGCATAGGGGTATCTTGAACGAGCATCTTTGTCTCCACCACGCCCTCACCACATTCTCTCCCTCTGGCCACTCCCCCCAATCATCGCATCACCACCACCCGCCCTGGCGTCCGCAGCGTCCGCCCTCCTGGACCTCTCTACAGCCTGCTCAAAGAGCCCCTCTCCATCCCTTCGCCATCCCGCTCGTACCTCCCCACTGCCCAATTCCCCCTGCTGCCCGCCGGCTTGCCGAAGAGGCATTGCCACAGCTCGTCCTTGCCGACGTGTTCGCCGCCCCCCTTGCCGTCCGCGAGCATGCGCGACAGCGGCTGCGCTTGCATCTGCTCCACGTCTGCTGCTTCAATCGCGTCCTCCTGGGCGGCGGCGCTGGGGGTGGCCGCCACATTCGCATCGTCCACAACAGCATCCGTGTTTGCGGCCGCACCCGGCCCACAGTCCTGCTGCGTGAGCATGCGCTCCCTGGCGTGCTCCCTGCGCCTGCGCACCGAGATGTCGTAGATAGCCTGCTCAACAGTGTCGTCGACCAGATACATCCACACTGTCGTAGGCCTAGTCTGACCAATTCGATGCACGCGCGCAACAGCCTGCATCTCAATCGCACCATTAACCAGTGGCTCGCAAACAAACACATACGTAGCAACCGTGAGCGTCAGCCCCTCAGCGCCGCCCTTGGCATCCATGAGCAAAGCATCGACAGCCGGGTCGCGCTTGAAGTTCTCAGCGGCGTCGGGGCGGGCGCCGAGGCGAGCGTGCGGGATCTTGAAGGCCATGAGGGCGTTGGAGAGGACGTCGAGGAACTCGCGGAACTGGGAGAAGATGACGGATTTGGCGCCCGGGTCGGTGGCGCGCAGGTGGTGCAGGTGGCGGCCTAGGGTGTCGATTTTGGTGCCGTAGCTCTTGGGGAGGTCGATGGATTGGATTTGGTTGAGAAGGACGGGGTCGACGTCGTTGTAGATTGAGGTTGGAGGGCCGGTGGGGTTTTGCTTCGAGGGGTTGGTTGAGCTGTTGGTGGTTTCCTCCTGCGCTCTGAGCTCTTGAGGCTTGTAGGTGATGTTGTGGAAGTCCACGAGTCTGAGTCTCTGCTTGCAAACGGGGCAGTTGTGGTGTGCATTCCACCACAGATCGATACACTCCTTACAGAACTGGTGACCGCAGACCGTCAGAACCCCGAGCTCGAAGGTGCTTTGGCAAATGACGCAGATCTTAGCTTCGGTCTGCGAGTTATTCTCGTCTCGCAGATGCCGAAGGAAACGATTCTTAGTCTTCAGCTTGGCCAAATTCCGCTCTTGCTGCTCCTCCAGTTGCGTCGCTGATTGCAAAGTCCTGACGTCTAGCGTGTCGTCCGTTTGGTCATCGTTGTAGGGTCTCACGTCATCTGACACCTCTTGCAACTGTTTGTAGAAGTTGATACGCAGATTCTGAGTTGACCTGAAGAGCTGCAGCTCTTTTTCAAGGCCAGCCATTACCTTGTTGTATGCAGCGAATACCGCCTGCACGCTACGCATATGCTGCACGATCATCGCGTGCTCAGCAGATCTTGGATTAGTGTGCGAGTTCTGCATTGATCCCTCCATGGCTCGAGCCTCCTGTATCAAGCCTTTGAGAGAGTGACCGTGGCTGCGACGAACGAGGGAATTGTGGACGGCCAGAAGCTCCAGTGTCAACTCAGGAGCATGAACGAACCCCTTGAGCTCTTCTGGCGTCTCGGGATTCAGGTGCGTTTTACACCTTTTGATCGTGTCCTGCATCTCGTGGTCAATCAGCGGCGCCTTTTCTCCAGTGACAAGAGTGTTGAGGTCGGCCAGAATGGCCTTGAAAGCGTCAAAATAGGCGTACAGCTCGTCCTGAACCTTGGTCGAGTCTTCATACTCTTCGCCAGTAGTTTCGTTGCCATCATCGTCCACCAAGGGCTTGACCAGGTACTCAGCCATCTTCGCCCGCCACTTGGCGATGACCTCGTTTTGTTCGCGAAGCACATCAAAGAGCTCGTCACTCTTTTCAACCAGTCGTCTGCTTTCAATGCCCCCCATGGCTTCCAAACCAGCCACGTCAGGCATCTGGGTCAACCTATTCTTCGCGGAGAGCTCCCCAATGCGGAACATGTACGTCTCGGCCTTGCGGGAAGGATCCCTCAGAATTTCCTGTCGCGAGACTTTGGCTTCTTCATAGAGCGCAGTCTCTTGGCTCTCAAGTTCCCGCCACTTGTCAGATTCTGGCTCGGTCAGACTGTTGTTCGACTTGATTTGATGGTAAGCAGTAGCTGCGAAAAAGGTGCAGGAGTGATGCAACTGCAGAGTTGATCGGAGGTTGTTGCTCAGACGCCCGATCAGGGGCGTGGCTTCCGACGATGAGTCCTCATCGTTCTCCTCGCTCTCGGCCTTCACTTCTGCTTGCTTCTCCTCGTTGTCCTTCGCGGTTTGAAGAAGCACTCTAGCCTCTTTCACCATTCGCTCGGTCTGATTTCTCGCCTCGAGGTAAATGTCCAACGCCTTCTCGCTACGGTGCTCGTCGTCGGCCGCATTGCCAGAGACGTGTGCTCGCAGCAATATCGAGCTGAGCCACGCTTTCTCTTCGGTCCTGAGGACGGTCTCATTCTGATCGATCATAACATCAAGGACTTCTTGCACAGTCCGCAGTGCCCTTTGACTTTTCTTCCCAAGGGCGCGCCGGTTTCTACCTCCGACTTCTGGGTGAAGGCACGTCTGTCTCAGTCGCACCAGCCAGCTACGCATCTTCGCAATTGTCTCGGCGTCCTCAGGATCCCAGTCGGCAGTGAGTGGTGACCCGTCGGTGTTGAGGCCTACCTCTTCGGCCATCTGGGAGAACAATGTACTGTAATGTTGTTGCTCAACCGCCGAAAACGGGACTGTGATTACGACGCGCTTTTGTGGTGGGATGTGAAGATCCTCCTGGATATTGGCCTTGGTGTGGCGCAAGGCCAGCGTTTTGAACAAGCGCGCCAAGAACTGGCGCTGCAATGGCCTGCTGTGCGGATCACCCCAGGAGCCCAGCATTGGTCGGTACGGTTGGTACTGCAGAAAGATGAGGAGACCTTCGAGGTCCTGTACGTTCTTGCGAATCGGCGTCCCTGAGACGGCCCAACTGTTCACCCGCTGCAGCCGGCACGCCACTTGCGCGGCTGCTGAGACTCCACTCTCAAGAATCTGAGCTTCGTCAAGGCAGATGCGCCACCAGTGAACGCGAACGAGCGGACTACGAGGGCGCTCGTACTTCCGAGCACGCCTCATGTCTCGGGCAGGAGGTTCTACCGCAAAGTGGATCTCCTTTCTTAGGACTTGGTAGGTGGTCAGCACGACATCGTTGAGCTCACACAAATTGTCGAGGACCTGACTCTCAGGTTTGCTGTTCTTTCTGGCAGAAACCCCTTTGTAACGCATGACCTTCAGGGTAGGGGCGTGGCGAGCGATTTCGGTCTCCCATTGCCGAAGAATGGACGGGGGTGTGATGATGAGCGTGGCTTTCGATGGGCGCAGCTGAATCTGAGACTCTTTGTCGAGGATGGTGTTCTGCAGGTCAGCGGCATCTCGTCGGTGCAGGCTCATCAATGCAGTCACCTCCAACGTCTTTCCCAGTCCCATTTCCTCTGCGAGAATGCCCTTGTTTGCAACATTGCCCTCGATGTCACCGCGTTCGCGACAGATGGTGCCTCGCAAAGGATTAATGAAAAAGGACATCCCGTCTGCATCTGTCACTGTTTGCCAGTAATCAATGATGTTTTTTCCTGCTTCCACCTGCGCGACTTGCTGCACATTTCCATCCTTACTTTTCATTCCCTCTCTTCTCAACATCCAATGGACGGCGCGCTTCTGAAAAGGATACAGTTCAGTCTCCAGCAAGTCATTAAAGTCCTTGCTGGTGTCCGCATCCTTATTGGTCACATGCACGTTGTCGTAGAAGTCCTGCGGCGTCCAACTGCGTATCTCCTCCTGGCTCATCAGGGCCCAGTTGTGAAGTTCAGGCTTACGATCCATGTCCTCCGCATCATCAACGCTGCTGGTGGCACTCTCTTCTGATGGTGGGGAGGGGACCCTGCTCGCGTCCATCCCACTTAGGCCAGGATACAGCCACCTGATCATGCTCCATAGCTTGGGCACGCCAGATTTGCAATACAGTGTCGTCGTCAACCGCACGGCTGTGTAGAGCTGCCCGCGTGAGCGTGCCAGAGTACTTATGACCTGAGCTTTATCATTTCCGGTCCCGCGACTCATGTCGATGCTGTGCACAGCGTGCAGAAAGGAATTGCCTGCAACGGCAGCGGTGTCCACCATCAGACGCTCCTGGGATGCACCGACCAGCACCAGCTTCAGACTACTGCCATCCTCCGACGCTTCCTCAATCGACAGTGACACCTCCACGGATTCGGCATCCTCGAAGTCAACATCTCGCCGGATGGCCTCAGGACTCGCATCCTTGGTGTGCACGGTTTCGGGAAAGTGAAGGTCGACTGATGCGCGGGCGACAGGAATATCTGTGGCGCGATCCAAGGGGACGAATTTCGATGAAGCGGGTTTGCCAGATTCTGAGCGGCCCATTCGACTACAATGTGACGATGATTGTCCGCTGCGCTTCAGTCGCTTTGCAGGCGATTCCCCGTCGTCGTCGCCGCCTGCCGGTCGCAGTCCATGTTCGAGGAACCATTGTGTCGGGGCGATGCCGCCAGCTTCTACCAGGATCGAGTTGTCTCTGGAGCGCACATGGGTCGCGATGACGGTGGCGGCGGTGCAATGGTTTGGCGCGTTCATCATTGGGTTGCGAGGAAGCAGATGAAGAGATGGATCCCAGTCTCCCAGCTCAGGCGGCAGTCTGGGGGACGCGTCTTAGATTCACCCCGCGTTTTCCACTCGCTCAAAAAGGAAGGTATGCCGTTATCGGGCGCCTCTGTCAAAAGCTACGTCACGTGCCGAGACACTACGGTTGCCCTTCTCGGATTCCGCTGAGCCGTCGCTCGCCAAATCTACTGTAATCAGACGAGAGATTTATATCAACAACAACAACAACAACAACAACAACCCGTTCACAACAATACCGGCGCCAAAGCAAGAGCGCCCGAATTGCAGACGACATGGCAGTCAATGGCGAGGCACCAAGCGTGCCTGAACCGCACCTCGATAAGGTCCGTCTTCATCTTCAACACTCTCCACCAACCTAACAGAATACATTCCTTCTTATAAACACTCAATATCAAGAATGGACCAAACAACAGCAACCTTTCAAATAGAAGCGACCCTTTCAAACTGACTAACCCTGCATCCCCGCGTAGCCCCGCCACATCAAATACTGGACGCGCTGCCTCAAGACCCTCCTTCCCCACCAATACACCCCCAACGACTCCAATCGCATGTACCTCGCCTACTTCATGCTGTCAGCCCTGGACCTCCTCGGCGCCCTTCACACCCACACCTCCCCCTCCGAACGCGCCAGCTACACCGCCTGGATCTACCGGTGCCAGCACCCCCACGGCGGCTTCCGGATGTGGCCTGGCACGGACTTCGGCGACCGCGCGAACGAGGCGAATGCGAAGTGGGACCCGGCAAATGTGCCGGCGACGTATTTTGCGCTGGCCGCGTTGGTGGTGTTGGGCGATGACCTCGGGGACGTGAGGAGGGCCGAGACGTTGGAGTGGTTGAGGCGGATGCAGAGAGGGGATGGGTCGTTTGGGGAGACGTTGGTGGAGGGAAGGGTCGAGGGGGGGCGGGATCCGCGGTTTGGCTATTGTGCGGCGGGGGTGAGATTTATGTTGAGGGGGAAAGAGGAGGGAGAGGTGATGGTGGAGGGGAGGATGGTGCGAGATGTAGATGTGGACGGGCTGGTGAGGTGTATCCAGGCTTCTGAGGTTGGTTTTCGTTGTCGTCGGGGCGAAGCAGAGGGATTATGTGACTCTAACGTGCCAGCAGTCCTACGACGGCGGCATAGCCGACGAGCCCTTCCGCGAGCCTCACGCCGGCTACACCTTCTGCTCGCTCGGCGCGCTCAACTTCGTCGGCCGCCTGAACACCTGCCCACCGATCGCCCCCTTCAAAGCCACTGCCACCACCAAAGCAACCACGCCCAACCCCCTTCTCGCCCCCCTTGCCCCCCTCTCCGTCCTCCACTGGCTCACCGCCCTCCAAACC
>JAWXCT010000022.1:166034-184624 GCA_034509035.1 Saxispiralis lemnorum
GCCGCCCACCCCCCACCGGCATCGGCGCACTCCCGACCTTCACGGAAGCCCGCAGCGCCTTCGGTGGCACCGGCGCCATCGGCCCCGCCTCCCCGGGCCTCCCCGTCTTCGCCCGCCGCAAGCGCTCCGTCTTCAAGGGCCCCGGCATGACCGGCTCACCGTCGGGCGCCAATCGCCGCACCAGCAGCCGCTCGAATAGCATTCCGCGCAAGAGCGGGGAGATGATCCCAGGGATCACCGAGGAGGACGAGGAGGAGATGATGGAGGAGGAGATAGAGGACGTCGAAGAAGTGGAGCAGTTTGGGCCTGAGCTGGTGCTGCCGAGCGAGGATGGGGGGGGAGTCGAGGGGAGTAATGGGACGGAGCTTGTGACGCCGGCGGACCTGGTGAAGGAGGGGAATGGAGACGGCAGTGCGGTGAGGGCCGAGAGTGGGAATGTGCCGCTTACGGCTGAGGCGCTGGCGAAGATGCAGAAGGTGCAGGAGGAGAGGGAGAAGCGGGAGGAGTAATTTCGTAATGCTTCGCTTTTCTACTGTGTCGACGGGCTGGTCCTTGGCCGGTTAATGGGTTTCCGATGGTTTCGGTCGCTTCTTGTGGAATGGTGGGCGTTCGACCGTGCGACCATGCGTTGCGACGTGCGGGTGTACGAGTCTGGCTTCTGATTTGAGTCTGGCTTCTGATACCGAAAACAGCGAATGTAGAGAACACGGGAAATGAGGGCTTGTTTGGATAGCTATACGATACGGAGGTTCTCATGATTGCAGGTGTGTTCGATTTCGAACTCGTACCGTACTTCCCTTACAACGCCACTGTATCTCCAACATCGACTTCCCAGGGGTGCTCAGCTCCCGACATGAGACCTTCAGCCTTGGCGGACCTGATGCCCCCCCGCCCGCTTGCTTACACCTCCGCACCTTGACAGGCACTTTGCTCCTTCAACTCTCAATCTTTTTTATCATCTCCCGTGTTTGCACCGCTCGTGTCGGCGCCACCCAGCCCCGAGTTCTGTTCTTCCTCCGCGAATACCTTTCGCAAGTTGTCCACGCTGGACTGGCATTGTTAGCTGCAGAATCGCCCATGGGTCGGTGACCATGGATTGCAATATTAAAGCTCACCTTGTACTCTCCTTGAGATTTCAATTCATTTGCGTGCGGCGCGTACTACCTTGCAGTCTGCTGGTGGAGCGAGAAAGGCTGCGCTGCTTGATGCTTCTGTCGATTCTGTCATCTGTCCATCCCCATAACAGCCCTGTGAGGCAAGGTAAGCATGAAACTCACCTTCTCCTGCACGCTCTCGCTGACACCAGGTGCTTCGCCTTCATCGCCCCCTGTGGTCAACTGCTCTTTCGGCACATTCAGCAGCGGCAGAATTTCCCTTCTTGCGCCGATTGAAGTGTGTTCTTCACCTGCTTTTCGTCCCTCGCCTTCCCCGCCATGTCTGCAACGTCCAGGTCCATCGTCGTCTCCTCCGCATACTCTTGCTCGACTTCCACCTTCACTCTGTGCCGATGTGGAACAATTCTCCATCGCCCTCTCCTCTTGATCTTCCTCCGGCTCCAAGGCACTCAATTCCGCCCTCTCCTCGACGCTCGTTGCTGCAGGTTGTCAAGCTGGGCATGCGGCCCAGCAAGAGCTCTGTCAGCCTTGGATTCACGACCTTCTGCGTACCAGTTGCGGGCGTACGGCCACAATACCTTAGCCTCGTGCCTGCATTCCTCGGCGCTGTCCAAGCCATCGACGCAACTGGTGAGCAGCACAAGTGTCTTCATGCGATGGTAACGAGGAATATGTGGGTCTGATAGCTGGTCGAGAGCGCCCGCGCACGCTTCGTCGATGTTGTCGGCGTCATAGGGGTCCGGAAGGCGGTCGAATACAGAAGCTCAAGAGGCTGCGACATGGTCCTCGTGATCCATGTTGAGATCTTGGAGGCGTTTGAAGAACAGCAAAGAGTGACAGCATCTGAGGGACCCACAAGAATAAAGAGGGATGGTAGGCACCAGGGCTCGTCATTTGTTCCAATTCACTTACTCCGGGGCCCCTTCCCGTTTCACCCCCTTAGGCTTGGCATCTCCTGCGGCTAACCGCAGACTCTCTTTCAAATTTGCTGCAATAGGAAAACCCATGAGGCTCCGCACAAAACAAGGGATGACGGTCCATGCAAGCTTATTGGGCACGCTCTCACATAATGCAAAGCTTCAATGGCCGACGCAAGCGGTCTGAACCGCTGATCATTGAATTGCGATGAAACCCGGCTGTCTCCCGGGAACAAGCGGCAGCAAAGCGCAACACTTCGTAGCGAACTGACACTGTCTGTAGTCCCCATCTCCATTTGACTCTTCTATGAGGAAGATCTTCAGGCTGCTGCGCACTTGCAAGCTGATGCGGTTTGTTGAGTCAATCATGGTCAAGTTCTTCGCCTTTCTCCCTTTTTCCGTTCACCTTACCCTTGGCTTGAAGAGGTGCCGCTTCCTGCATGAAGGCGAAGTTCCGACAAACGGATGCACGCAACACCTGTCTCGTGAAGTCCACTTGGTGTTGTTCTCGTCGTGTTCTTCGTCACTCCATGCCAAACAGCGACCGTAGAGCCGCATCAACCAACATTTGCTTCCCGAGATGCGCACGACAGGAAACAGAGGAAAGCGCGATGATCGTATCAATTACGAAGAGAAGATCGTAATCGATCACTATGATGAGGGATTGGAAGATTCCCATAACATCGGCAAGGCTGTCTCTCCTAGTCCACAACCAGAGGTGAGGAAGCGATGAGCCCTCCAGAAGCTCCGCCAGGACCGTATGTCGACAGAGGACAACTATAGTCTTCGCGCTGATACTTACTCTCAGAAGCGGCGCACACGTGGAAGAAATCTGCATCTGCAAAGCGTGCCAAGCCAAGCATCGAGCGTGATCCGAAAGACACCAACGATGAATCCGAGGTCGCGTCGTCAACCGTTCCACCAAAGACAAGCAGACTTGGGGTCGATGACCATACGACCACCGTTCGAGATGACGCCAAGGAGAACTCCTCGCCTTTCCAGCCTCGCGACTCTGCCAGTGACTAGTCACCCAACCTCCCTTCCAGGGGGTGGAAGCGTGGGGAGATCAAAAGAGGCACGTCTACCGGCCAAGGCGACCCCGAGGAGATGTCGACATCTCCACAGGCTGAGGACCGCTCTATCGATGAGGAGCTCCCACCCAAAAGGCAAAAGCCGCGCGCGGGCGTCAAAAAACCCTCCCCCAACCTACGTCTCTCGGGAGAGAGCGAGCTCCCAGACACCTACGCCGATCAACTTCTCCCAATCAACCTCGCGACCGAAAAAGCACCAACTACATTTCGCAAAAGAACTTGGGCTTCGTACCCCGCAATTCAAGAGCGGTGTCTTTTCAGATGGTCCTGCCAAGCGACCAAAATCGGGCAGAGACTTCTTGACCAGAAAGAACATGCCCTCGAAAGGTCTCAAACCTTGTTGTTTTTGTGGGCCGAGATTGCAAGAATTCAGGGGCAGAATTCAGGATGTGGATGGCATTTGAACGGAAGACTGTACGAGGAAACGTCGATCGCATCCTGCGGAGCACCACCTTCAATCCATCCCAACTTATGGTTCCGCGCAGTCGCAAGGCCGGCGCTCTCTGGCTCTGGCGAGGATCACATGTTCGAAGATTTCGATTGGGAGTTTCTCTTCTTGGAAATGAGGTCTCGGCGAAGAAACTGGGACGAGTTCTGTGATGAGGAGAACGAGACCGAGAAACCGCGAACAACCCTTCTCTACGAGAGCATGTTCAATGGTGCAAGACAAGTGGAAAATGCCATATCTTTTGGTTTGTCGTGTCGTGCTTGGCCGACACGCTGGATGTTTATTCCATCGGACGTGGCGTTGCCATTAAAAGACTCTAATGGACAGTTTGTCTGTGATTTTTATGCGGGAGCGCTCATGCGGGTTGGTTGCACCTCAAAACTCCTGGCAGAAATCCCCAAAACTGGAGAGTACAACGTTTTACGGCGAACAATTATCGCGGAGTCGTTGAGGGCGAATCAAGCAAGGCACAAATTCTTGCTGACCAAGGAAAACCAGGGCATGCTAATGATCATTGACATTTCAAGAGAGACGAAGTGGTACTGCGCCATCAAGTCAAAGGAGGCGTACCCTGTGATTACTTTTCCCAAATTCTGGCGTCGAGCGTCCGAAGCGACCTCTTTCTCAGCTGACGAGGATAATGAGAAAGATGAGGAAGATGAAGAAATCGATGAAGAGCTCACAGCGCATGCAGAAGGCGCGGAGCAAGAAAAGACCACGATTTCGACAATTCCGCAAAGCACGGCACCAAGGGAGGGGAGTGGGAGGTTCAACCCACCGTCCCAGCCTCGCGTGATAAGCCACTATCACAGACTATCGCTGTCGAGACAACGGCACAGCCCCTCGAAGCCTCACAGCCTTTTGTCGCACCTGCAAGACACCACTTCATGACCGCCTCTGAGGCAAATCCCCAGCTCAGCCTGCAGTTCGACACGATCCTTGCGGAATATGCAATTGCCAAAGACGCTCCAGCTCTACGCTCAAACGACCTCGCATCTGGCTGGCGTGTTGATAAACACGTTCCCGAACTTAATAACATGAAGTTGTACGCCGATCAGAACGGTACATGTGCTTTCATCATCACCACGAAGGGCACATAGGAAGGGAAGACCGCGGCGACATACGACAACAACGGCGATGTGTGTGATCTGCAGGGCAAGGTTTTGGGTCCGGAGGAAGCAGAGGACCGCGCCGCAACTGTCGTGGACCCTCCTGCTGCCATCAGACATGTCGCTGACGTTGAGATGAGAGTTGTGAGACTTTCCAGCCCTGCAAGGCCAGTCCCTGGCGCCAGGTGAGCGGTCCCCCCAGCTCTATTCGGCAGTTTCACTCACATTTAACATTGTACAGTCCACGTCAATGAGACGGCGTCTGCGGTGTTGGTGCAGCGCTTCGCCGACGTCACTGTCCGCAACGGCGTGAACAAGAGCAGCGCACTGTGGAACACGATGGTCTGTGCCGGGCGCTATCCGCATATCTCCCAGGGCTTCGACACGACGGATGGTGCTTACATCACGACTGAGGTGCGCGTGGTGGCCAAATGCGACCAAGACGGCAACGTCATTAGCATGGAGAACCATCATTTGGGCAGTGTGGGTTGACGCGGAGATTGGAGAGAATGAGACGGGATTGAACGAGCGCAGTGGCGACGATGCTAGCTAAGACGGGCGTGATGCGTGCGAACGAGGTGACCGATGGAAGTCTTGGTTGCATCATGAACTGTCGTTCGCGACTGCTAGGCCCGTCTCGCATGTGCACGTTGTGGACCAGCTGCTGCAATGGAGGAAAACGGTTGGCTCTTTCATTTTTGTGTGCAATTACATCGTTGTGAAATGAAGGTACTTAGAAGAAACTCAGGAAGAACACCCAAGTAATGCACTCACTCGCTTGGTCTCGACACATTCACTGTCCGCCCAAGAGCTTCTCCAGCTACCTAGTTGTTTGATTGACTGTTGAGGATCCTATTTCTGTCAATAATGTCACTTGTGGGTATTGAGGGAAGGGTGGGACGAACCTCAGGATAGACAAGAAGAGGTTGATAACATCGCTGGCGACGTGTTAGCTTCATGACCTTCTGTTGGAGAATATCTAGCTTACAGATATAAGGAGATAGACGCCGCGATCTCCTCTTCGACATGGTAATGCCTTACGATCAACTGCGTGTCGACCAGGATGTAGGCCGAGAAGATCAGAGCGGCAAAAACGCCGTATCCAAGCTCCACAGTCGACGAGTGCGGGAAGAATGCCGACATCAGACCGAAGAGGATTAAGCACCACAGTCCGCCAAAGAGAGGTCCCTGCCAGCTTGTGAAGTTGTATTTGGTTTGGCATGCGAAGAGCGTCAGTCCGATGAAAATGCCAAGCGTGAAAGCAAGCGCCTCCAACACCATTTTTGAGTCGTAGAAGCTGACGATGACGGAGATACTGTAGGCCTCGAGTGTCGTGAAGCCTGCGAGGAAAGCCAGGTTGACCGGGTAGGACTTGCGCTTCCAGAAGGTAAGAAGCCTGTTCCGGAGCAAGTCAGCAAGTTTTTCGTACACTCCCTCATTCTTCTCTGATGTAGACCTACATGAAGCCGATGGCAGAGAACATCTAGTTTTGATGTCAGCGAGTGTGTTCGACCGAAGACAGGGGCGAATGGAGGGTAATTGTACCGAAACCCACATTGCCCACTGGTTGCTCTGAATCCAATCCTTGTACCGTGTGCTCCAGAAGCTGACTGTCGACAGCGCCGTCGTAAACAACAGCTGCACCGTCAGGATCGCGTACACCTTGCGGATAAACTGCATGCGGATCGGAAGCGTCGCCTCGGCCACGCTGCCGCCGAACTTGAAGTCATCCGGGATGTTGTCGTCTTCGGCGCGTGGGCTGCCCGGCGTGGGCTCGTTGAAAGCGGGTCGGACGGACTGCGAGGGCTCATCTTGGTAGGAGCTACAACGGGAGTTAGCAGGGCTCATGGCGCGGGTCGGGGTGAAGAGTGTGGTTTGCAGGCGCGTACGGTGGGGGTTGGGTGTAGTTGCTCTGTTCTTCGAACGAGTCGCGCTGGGCGGCAGGCTGGTATTTTGCGTTCGCCATCTTCGAGGGCTTGATCGAAGACGAGTGGTGATGTTGCGATGATAGAGGTTGGAAGAATGTGTCAGTGTGACAAGGACGAGACGATGTCGCCGTTGGAGCGGCAGCTGACAGCGACAAGATGACGTCAACATATCACGTGACCAGGTATTCTTAGTACCTTCCTGATTCGGACTGCAACTCTTACTTATTCTTTCTCGGGTACATCGATCGACTCAGCTCATGGGGCTTCGTGGAAAATAGCGCCTGATCTCGAAGAATTAACACGATCTTTGATAGAAATTATTCTAATGCGCTAACCAGCAGTTCACCGCGAAGATAGACGCAAATGGTGCTGGGTGACCAAGGCATCAAGCGGCACAACCGATGCTATGCTGTTGGTAAGACACTTTCAGATAACTGGTTTCTAAACATCACGCTACAAATACAAATACATTTGAGTGACCCTCTCACCAGGCGGTCTTCTCTTCTTACAATCCCTCATCGCACGCTGGCCGGTCCCTCCACGACCGCCTTCACGCGCTTTTCAAACGCCTCAATCATACGCTCAGCCACCTTCGGCGCTGCCGCCTGGCTCAGCGCGCCATACATGGGGTTTGCGAACTGATACTCGATATATAGATTCACCTCCGTCTTCTGCTGCCCCGGAACAGCGCTCGTCTCCTCGTGGTTCTTGTGAGTCGTGGCCGGATGCGTCGCAGAGGTCGGCGGCGGCTTGTACGGGAAAGGGCGCAAATTCCATCGACATAAGAGGTGTGTGAGAGTCGAGCCGTCCCGTGAAGGGTCATCCGAAGGGCGCGCGTTGTGATGCGACACCTCGTCTGGCGCAAGCGTTGTTTCCGTGCCGCCGCTCACGGATTCGACGACGGTGTCGGGAGCACAGTATACTCGAGACCAGAACGACTCGCTGATGCTGTCGTTGAAGCCAATGACTAGCTGGGCCTCTTCGGGATATGTCTTGCCGTCAGGTGCCGGGTTGGAGTATTTTGTGACTTTCGATTGCTGGCAGTAGGGGACGTAGAGAGAGTAGGAAGACACGTCAGAGATGACATCGTAGATTACTCGAGTAGGGTATTGAAGAGTACGTGATTCTTTGAGGACTTGGGGACCAGCCAAGGGGTTCGAGATGAAGGTGCGGGTGCCTTGGGGCTGTTGGATTCTTTGATTGGTGTATTTCGAAGCGAGGAAGGCTGTTCGGCAAGTTTGCGGTTGTGAGCGCGCAGAGGCGCAGACCAGCGGGTTGGTGAAGGTGCGTAATGACTGCATGGTGGGCGGCGAGTTCAATATGATGTGTTGTAGTTGCTTGGGACGTAGCAGCCTCTGACCTTCCTACCGTTTCCAACTGGACGAGCCCCTCGGTCCAATATTATTTGCCGGTGCTGTCATCATACACCCGGGATGCACGAGCCATTCCAATGCTAGCGCCAGATCTCGGGTCGGTCCGCTGATTGTCGATCTCCAGAAACATGTGTGCATGTGAAAGCGCCCCCCGCGCCGTTGACTCGAATTTTGTTTAGTATTGGAACTTCCCAGGTTTCCCATATTTAAACGCTGTCACTGACATTGAATATGGCTGAAGATGCGACATTCACTACGGCTCTGCCAGAGCGCAAGAAGCAGCCCAAGCAACAACTCACAAAGGGCATGGAACACATGCGATCCTACGTCACAATCGATACTCCCCACTCCACCCCACCAACCGACACGAACACGACTCCCCTCGATATCGCACCCCTAGCGACCGGCTCCGACGCCTACGGTGTCCCCGCAGCCTACGAGCCCGTCCGCCAAACCCCCACCGCCCCGAAGAACGACAACCCTCAAAAACGCACCGACCCCTTCCAATTCGGCACCCGCTACCTAGAAGAAGGGGACGACATATTCGCGCACAACGCCTGGGACCACGTCGAAGTCGACCCCCAGTACAGCGAGTTCATCACGACGCAGACCGCGTTCCAGCGCGACAACCAGGTCACCGACTTTGACAAGAAACGCTTCAACGAGAAGCCCCAGAAGTGGTGGGATCGCTTTTACGGGAACAACCAGGCGAATTTTTTCAAGGATCGGAAGTGGCTGACTATTGAGTTCCCGATCTTGGCTGAGGTGACGAGGGAGGAGTATGGGAGCGTGACAGTGCTGGAGGTTGGTGCTGGGGCGGGGAATACTGCGTTTCCGGTGCTGGGGATGAATAGGAATCCTCAGTTGAAAATTCATGCATGTGATTATTCGAAAAAGGCTGTGGAGATTATGCGCGAGCAGAAGGCGTACATGGAGCAGAGCGACCCGCAGTTCATGCAGGCGGATGTCTGGGACGTCGCGGGAGAGGAGTTACCACCAGGCCTGGACGCGGGGTCTGTGGACGTGGTGTTGATGATCTTCATCTTCTCGGCATTATCGCCGGAGCAGTGGAAGAAGGCTGTACAGAACTTGTTTGCCTTGCTCAAACCAGGTGGCGAGGTGATGTTCCGAGACTACGGGCGAGGGGACCTAGCGCAAGTGCGGTTCAAGAAGGGGCGGTATTTGGACGAGAACTTCTACGTGCGTGGCGATGGCACGAGGGTTTATTTCTTCGAGGAAGAAGAGCTGAGGCATATTTGGAATGGTGGTATCTTCAAAGACCCCGAGCAGAACGGCGATGCAACTGGCAATGTCAATGATCGACCGACTTTCGAGATCATGAACTTGGGAGTCGATCGCAGGATGCTGGTGAACCGACAGCGCAAGTTAAAAATGTATCGCTGCTGGATGCAAGGGCGTTTCAGAAAGCCCCTCGCGACCAGGACAGACGAAAACGCGCGTGATGAGACGACGGCGGTGGCAAGCTGAATATGGTGGAGTGAAAGCGAAACGAAGACGATCAACCGTGAATAGTGGTGACAAAATTCCAAGCTGAAGGAGCCGAGGGATTCGGCGCGGTACAACAAACGAAAGAACCGCATGCGTAAAGGATTCGCAGGATAATGCCAAGGCGATCCTGTGTCCTTGCTCAGTACAATCTCTCCCCTTGAATCGATCAAACGCCTTACCACTGATCAATCAAAACGTGGGACGAAGCATATAAAAAGATACGGAAGGATTCGTGAAAGCGATGGAAGTGTGCTGGCAACAAGAGCTATCTCAGTCCAGCCAATCATCGACGATTGTTCCATGCCCAAAAAACACAGCACTAGGCCACCCCCGATGCAATGTTGCAGCTCGATCTCTTGGTCTGGGTTATCTCCGCGTGTGAATAATCGAATGCAAATATGCCTGTCCCAAGCGAAGATAAAGCGGAAGCATTCAGAACGCTTTGGCCGGCAAAGCTAAGGCTGAAGAAGACGAAGTGGCGATGTCAGAATGAGAGACACGAGGTCGGATTCACGCTTCAAGAGGAGCTCAAATGGAACATGACCATGGTGATACGCTCGAAAGGCGATTCCTCATCCATAGTTCGAGGGGCTCGTGCGGTTGATGATCTGGTAGTAGAGCATCGTCACCACGTTAGTGCACATCGTGTCGCGGCTCTCGACGGGGTGACGGGAATGGATGATGGCGTAAAACTCCCTTAGCTCGGCCGCGTGCGTGCGCAGGTCGTCGTCGCTTAGCCGACGGAGAACTTCCAAGAACGAAATCGGATGGCCGGCTTCAGAGATCCAGCGACGGTACAGATTGTGGTAGTTCCCTCCGTCAGCGTACTGAGGGCGCGCCCTGCCGGCCGTGGCGTGGAGGTCCTGGTCGCGGTCGATGATGTACTTGAGGATCTGGAAGAGCAGGGTGACCAGGTACTTGTTGCTAGCCGTGCTCAGACGGCGGGCATAATTGGTATGGAGATCGTAGATGGCGTGGTACAGAAGGCTCATGTCGTAGACCGCTCGCGCGGCGTCGTAGCGCTCGGAGGGGTCGCGAACGTCGCGCAGGAGCTTGCTGTTGATGGCTTCGAAGCGAGTGCGCATGTTGAGTACCAGGCGCTCGGCGACGAAGCGCTCTGGCACTGCTGCCTTGAGATCGTCGAGTGCCCGCGGTGCGGCTGCCAGCTGGTAGATGACGTTCGTCAGTTTGCGGTAATTGGAGCTAGAAGGTGCGTCAGTATGTGAACACCATAATCGATTTCTGATCGCACGTACTCTCCGGGGGGCGACTGCGCCTTGAACTCCGCTGGAGTCAACTGATTGGGTTCGAACGTTGCCATGATCTCAGCGACGGTCTTCCACTTGGGATCCTCTTCTTCTTCGTCCGAGTCACTGTCGTTGGAGTCATCAGAGTCGTCGTCGCTCGGATCGTTCTGCGGAGCTGCAGAAGCTGCGCGACCGCTGGTTGGCTTCCTCGATGCGGCTTGCATTTGGTCTCGTCGATGCTGGGCCCGAGTGGTCACGCCCATGTCGTCGCCTGACCGAGAGGACGAGCTCTGGCTGAGGGCAAGGTTGCCGAGTGCGCTGGCAGGCGTGCTTTGTCTGGACATAGACGCTGTACTCGTTCTGACTGATTGAAGACGAGGATGAACGAAGAGGTCGAGATGGTAGGCCGAACAACAGGTCGGGTTGATACTACTTCTTAAAAGTCTGCTCGACTCTGCTTTGCCGCAACGGAGCGGAAGAGACAGCCTTCGCTTCTAGCTTTCCCCCATCACCCAGAATGCGAAGGTGCCTCACGGTTTTCAGCGCAGAGGCGTGGCGGAAGAATGAGGTCCAGCAGTTGACAAAGTGGATGGGTCCTGCGCTGCCTTGCGGTCCATCCCCCCAACAAAGACGGCGACGCCCCCGTGAGGCGTAAAAGAGGGCATGGGAGACGGGTGGATACGTAGCCATACCTACCGTTCAACCTTCGAACGAGAGGGAGGGGTCGACCGAGCTCCTCCTCGCTTCTCCCCGCGAGCGAATGCCATACTGTGAGTGGTTCGCAGCGCGCGCCAGCCGCGTTCGCATGAGGTCAACCTTTGCAGCGGCGGAGCGTCGTCGGACACCCCTCGCGAGGGCAGCGCACGCCTCAGGCCGTGAAAATAGGCCCATCGTGGCGGTGGGTTCAATAGACTCACGAGTTGGTGCCCATGCGGCGGGCTAAAGGGGGGTGGTTCAAAAAGCAGCGCTGCTGTCCTATCGTCTAAGTAGAGCTGAACAGACCAGGTGATCGCGGCCTCCTGCGAGTAGTCCACAGGGCTCCAGGCCGGCGCGGCGCAATCCGCCCACGGCAGTGGGGAGGGGAGTTGGTGCCCGCCGCAGCGCGCGCCGCTGGCGGCAGTAGTGGGGAAGGGGGAGGGAAGGAGTGCGGAGCGACCGCAGGAGCCGAAGCGTCGGTAACGTGGCCGGTTTGACAATGGGACTGTGTCGATGGCGTTGCTCGGGGCGAGTGAGGCTGTATTCCCTCGTGTTGTTCATAGGCCCGCCCTCAAGGGAGGAGGTGAGGTCGGCGAGTGTGCGGCGTCGGGCTCGGCTGGCTTCATGCGCGCGCACTGCCCACATGTCCTGGTGCGTGCCTTGCCCATTGCCAGGCCGTGAATAGGCGCCCTTGAAACCAACGACTTCCTTTTCGAGTCAAAGCTGGCATACTGAAGGCTATTGCGCCTTCCTGGCCTGTCGACAACACGGGTGAGGTGGGCTTGATCACTTTGCACACATTAGCCCACGGATTCTGGCGAGCTACCCGTGCTTGCGCTTTAGCCTTGCGATGCTTGTATTGGTCGAAATGGGGACTGCCAACTGATGTCGGTGGATGCCAATACGAATCGCGTCGTCCCATTGAAATCGAAGAGGTCGATGGAGGACAAAGCGGTGTGGCCGAGGCCAATAACGTGAACGAGTGCTGGACATAGCCTATCTTCTCCAACTCCTATCACCTCGTCACCATGTCACCTTCTCCACCTGCACGTTCCTGCCGTGCGGTCAAAGGCCGGTCAGCAGCGCAGAGGACTGACGCCACATGGCGACGTTGTCTTCGCTGTTGATCATGATCCAATCCTGCTGCCCCGCAATGCTCCCAATTTATGAAAGCCAACTCCCGGCTGGCCACGAGCCGCGAAAACGCCGTGCCATGTTGTCATGTTGATCTCAAGTGCCTCGACTCCTCCTCCGTGATCCTCCTGTCGATCATGTACGCCTCTCTCAAGCAGCCTGCGCCAGCCGGCTGTCCACGACGTTCCCGGAGACACTGGCCAATCCTACGATCAACCAACCCCCAGCCCCGAGTTCGCAGAACACCCTCGCCCGATCCTCAGGACCTGGACGAAGTGCAGTATCTGGAGACGACCTCCGACGACGATTGCGACGTCGCCGCCTCCCCGTACGTGCCGGAACGCCTCGAATCCCCTGCCTCCTGCAGCCGACCGGCCGTAAGCCCGTACCGGAGCGAGAGACTACCCCAAGGCAACCCTTCCTCCCCATTATCCGCGCCTTGTGGCGCTCCATGGGTATATGAGCCGGCGGCCTTTCGTTGGTTGTCTGCGTCCCGGAGAGCCTCTTCGCGCTGCGCCTTGGTCTTTTCGCCTGTGCGAGTTGTCAGCTGCGGTTTGCCTGGACTGTCATTTGCGCCAAACCTACGAAATTTGCGCTGCGCGATGCGGTTCTGGATTTTGCGGCGCTCGCTCGCATCGGTCACAGAAGTCCAATCGTCGCCCGGGGAGTCCGACTCTGATCGATGCTGCGATTGGTCTTGTGATGGCTGTGGCATTTTCTCCTTGTGATCGTTTGCCATAGTGACGATGGCCTCCGTGGGTTCTTTCATTAGTGCTCGCCTTCGAAGCCAAGGTACACAAGGGCGTGCTACATTGCTCTTAAGGAATCATGAACGAACGAGAATGAGAAAAAGCTGTGCACTGCACACAGAAGAGAATAGATCTGAGGAAGCGAAGACCAGATCCGAAATTGACTTACACAGCTCCTCGCTGACGGAAGAGTGCTCAGTGTGACCACAGCAGATCGCACCATCATCGTCAACACGTCAGCCGTCCCCGTCTTGAGGGACGAATTCCCGATTGGCGAATGTATTGAGCCTGATTGGAGCCGGAGGCACGGCAGAGGTCGTCCGTTCGGCAAGGAGGATCAGGAGCCGCATGAGGGCAAGCCTAATACCTACGCTACGTCTGCTGCTTGCCATTTCCATGCAAGTCAGAGCATTCAGCATGGCGTGAGCGTGGCATCTGGCGACCCGTCCAGCGTAGCAGGCCTGCGTAGCGTTCACCGTAGCGTACCGGCATAGCACTCCATCATCGAGTCCATCGTCCAGACCAACCCTCCATCCTCTCGCGCTCACCAGCAACGCCAACACGCGCACACTGAATCACCGCGAGCCCAGCGGCCAGGGCCCCGCCAGCGCGCAGACACCCAGTCACGCCCAGACAGGGCCTCATCCTCTGAAAAACCTCCTCAGTCAATCAGAGGGCATGCACGGCGCAAATGCCGGCGAACACCCCGGCAACCTTACGCAGGAGCCGTGAATGCCAGTCAGCACACCAGCAGCCTTACTTCCGCCGTCCGGGCTCCAGAAGAAGGCGCGCCATAAGCGCTTGCTAGCCCGCACTGCCACGGTGTATTTTTGCAGGCTTTGGGCGCGGGCCGTCTAGGCGCGTCGGCAGAGGAGCCTCCTAATGAGGCGGATGTCGGATCTCAACCTTGTCACGATAGAGTCGTACAGAGATAGAATGACGATGCATGATGGCGTACTAGTCTGTGTCGCTATGCTGGAGGTCGTTGATGGTCTGGTCTGGTCTCCGTGCTGCAGTCACAGTTGGACCGGAAGTGCGCTCCGGCCAGCCGCGCCCGCGCCGCGCCCCACACAGCCACGCGACATCCCTGCGCCGCGTGCGTCGAGGCTCGGACCTCACTTCACCCTTTGATGTCTATGGTATAGTCTTGCCAGCCTTGCAGGGGCGATGAAGGTAACCGCGCACCGTGCTAATGTAGGAACACACTAGCACAGATCAGCCGCGCTCCGACTGTAAGACTGACGCAATGTGCATACCAGCCGGAGAGTGCGTGCGATCGATAGGTTCACGTTTGCGGATGGGAGATGATCGGGGAGGCTGAGTTGATCCGGAGAGGACGGCGGCATAGGAGGCACGGGGAGGATAAGGGGCTTAGAGACGGCGAAAGGGGTTTTGAGAGGGCTGAAGTGGTAGGACGAACGGATGAGACGAGTGATTGGTCTTGAAGTGAACTCCAGCTGAACGGGCTAAAAGAAGCAAAAAGACAGAGACTGCCGCAAGGGACTCCCCAACGCCGTGTGCTCGCAAAAGTCGTGCCGAGATGGGCCCGTCCCAGAGAATGACAGGCGTCAGATGTCGCCGTCGTCCATGTCGCCATCGTCGCCGGCTTCGATGAACACCAGTCGCGTACCCTCGGCGGCCGTTTGCCAGATCTGGGCGCAAGTGTCAGTATCATTCGATGGACCTCAACACCAGTCAAGCTTGAACTTACATCCAAATCCGCGTATTCCTCCAAACAAGTCTCCAACTGCTGCACCGTAAAACCCTTCGCCAGCACGCGCTCGCGCACACGCCTCAGATCCAACTCCCCGCTCCCCTCGCCCGTCGCCGCAGCGCCGCTCTCGCGCATCCCGCGCACAAGATTGAAGATCTTGGTGCTGGGCGACTGGTCTCCGCGCCGGTCCCGGTTGTCGTCGTGCAAGCTGGCCTTGCTGACCTCGGTCAAGCGCAGCGCCTCGTCCACGTCGTCCGAGATGACCTCGTCCGCGAACCGCAGGCGCGCCAGCGCTTGCGACATGCGCAGGATGCCGAGCAGCGTGCGGGGCGAGGTGTGCGTGAAGGTTTTCTCGTTCGCTTCATCGCGCTTCTGCTGCTGGCGCAGTCGCACGTAAGCGCCGACGAGGTAGTCGGAAATTTGCTTCGGGACGACAGGGCGGTAAGAGCGGGCGCGGGCGACCCACTGGCGGACTTCGTTGGGACTGAAGACAAAGCCGCCGCCTTGGGGCTCGGGGTGGGCGTTGTGGATGTGGACATGGGTGACGTGGCGGGCGAGCTCTTCGTCGGCGTCGCGGGAGGGCGTGTCGAGCATGAGGAATAGGATGTCGAAGCGACTGAGGAGGGCGGCTGGGAGGTTGATATTCTCGACGGGGGAAATGCGGGGGTTGTAGCGGCCGTAGAGCGGGTTGGCCGCGGCGAGGATCGACGTTCTTGCGTTGAGCGAGGTGGAGATTCCGGCCTTCGAGATGGAAATGGTTTGCTGCTCCATTACTTCGTGGATGGCGGTTCGGTCGCTGTCATCCATCTTGTCAAACTCGTCAATGCAGCAAATTCCGTTGTCAGCAAGCACGAGGGCACCGCCCTCCAACACCATTTCCTCAGTGAGCGGGTCACGCATCACAGCGGCTGTCAGACCAACACCACTGCTACCACGTCCAGTCGTGTACACACCACGAGGGGCCACCTTGGTGATGTACTTCAGCATTTGCGACTTGGCCACACCAGGATCGCCCATCAAGCAGACGTTGATGTCGCCACGAATCTTCATCCCATCACCCATCTCCTTCGTAACACCGCCAATGAGCTGAAGGAGAAGTGCCTTCTTCACATCCAAATGCCCGAAAATCTCGGGTGCTATTGATCGGCTGAGGTATTCGTAAAGCTGCCCTGACTGCTCAAGTTCCGACATGTGCCTGATGGTAGTCGACGAAAGAACCATATTGTCGTAAGCCTTCTTGTGTTGCCGCACATGCTGAGTCTCCAGGTAGGTGTCTGTCAGTAGCCCAGCCTTGATCGCCTTGAACCCCGTATAGGGCATCGGCATGAAGATGCCAGCGATGTCTACCACATCACCGGGATTCATCTGCCTCACAAGCGCACCATGACAATGCACGGTGAGTTGACGCGGAATGTGGCCCACCGGCACCTGGTCCGCCATCTCCTGGATCTTGACTTCTTGGAAAGGCAAGAATTTCGACGCGCGGGTCGAGAGAAACAGTTGGCCCTTTGAATTATTCCGCTGGCAAGTCTCCGACGAACATTCGGTCAGCGGGCTGAACTGCTTGGTCGTGACTGGCTGGAAGATCTCGTGCCCGCATCGATCGCAGGTGTATGCGTTGACCTGCACAGCCGGCTTAACGTCGGATACTCTCGTTGTGATACCGCGGATTGTGATGAGGTGGCCCAGGTGCTCGCCGCGCACTTGCCGGACTGCCAGTGCCTTGGATTCCTTCTCCGCGCTCGATCCGGATGGGGTAATGGGTTTGAAGTTTAGAGAATAGCGGCGAACGAGTTCGGGCGGGAAGAGCGATTCGGGCACGTTGTCGTCAGACAATCCGTCCTGTTGTGCGCGCACCTGGACGTTGCGCTTCTGGCGCTGCGTCAGGATAACGTCCAGCACGTCGTCCTTGAAAGTCGTGTCTCTCGTCGGCTCGGGGATGACTTTGTCCACAGCCCTTGACAATATCTCAATGTAGTGGTGTGCGTTCTTCTCGATCGAGCTGACGAGTTGTAATGACCCGCCTGTTTCGTCCAGGCTGTTCTCGTACTGCTGCAGATCGTCCAGGTCGACCAAGACTTGGATCGTCGCACGATCTGCCACTTGCTGGAGCATGTTCATGTACTTTGCTTTCGACCTTGGCGCCCCTTGTCGCCTTCTCGTTTGCACGCCGATTGCGCCATCTTCCGCATCCTCCATGAAGTCGTAGTCCTCGCTCGTCCCATCGCCGTCCAGTTGCAGTTCTTCGAGCGCATCTTCCGCTTCGGTAGAAGAGGACTTGAAGTTTCTCAGAAAGTCTTCGAAGGCGGCTGTTGTGGGTCAGCCATGCTTTCTTGAATGCTGATGCGCCGGTCATGCCTACCCTGCTGCTCCTCATAGTTCACGATGAACTTGTGCTGAAGAAGCGCCATTGCACCGATTGGGAAGGGTTTGAAGCTGTCACTTCGACCCAAGAAGTTCGCGCGCAGTTGAAAGTAGTATGCGCAGAAGTTCAGTCGCTTGTTCAATGCAGTGCAAAACGTCACAACCACCAGAAAGAAGCGCAACCCTCAAGACTCCCAGCCTTCCTGCAAAGCGCGTCCCCCGACGCGCTCCAGACGCGCCCTAGCCCCCACTCCCGCGCTGGCCCAAGCGCAAGCCTTGGCATCCCGCAGACTATTTCAGCGGGCTCCCCCTTCGAAACCTCTTCGCAACCCCATCAAAAAGCCAACAGAGCCAGCCACGGCCAGCATCCCGACTTCCGCCACGGTGCTGAGCTGCCAGTCTTGCTTTCGGGCAAGGCGAGGCTCTGGAGAGCGAGAATTTTTTTGCTCCTGGATATATAGGAAGCCCGCCTCTCCGATCACTTAGTTGTGGCGGTGGGAGGGGGGTGTCCGGGAAGGGAGTACATACCCACTGGTCTCTACTGAAGATTACGGAAGCTGTCAGGATGGGGCGTACGCTTGCGATGGTGTCGAAGGGACGGTACTAGTTGTAGGAGCGCGGTCCTGCGAAGATCTTTCATAGGCCCATGGGACGGGCGTTGGTTGGCAAAGAGAAGTCACCTCGATTTCCATGCCGTCTACAATCTATGTGCTCGATAGATCGAGATACGATCATTGCTGTCCGTGGATAATGCACGAGTGAAAGGTCCCGCTGCTTGTTCTATCCAAATGCATGGTCTTGATCCTCTTCTCAGCCTTCAGTACACTCGTTGAGGCTCTGCATCTCGACAGACCGGCTACAACGCAAGGCAGCATGCGGAGACGTTGCACATGCGACCTCTCGAGCGCCATCTACTTCTTGGAAGCGCCCTACTTCAGTCCTTCCCGCACGCGCTGTTTCACGCGGAATGGTGGACACGTAGGCAGCACGTATGCTCGACCGCTTCCGCAGTACGCAAGAGCACGACCGATTGAAAAGAATAGAACATATCAAGCCCTGAGCGAAGCACTGAAAAGATAACCGAACTTGATCTCCATTCAGCACCACTGTCCCTACCACCTCCTCCCCTCCCTCCTCCGCCTCCCCGTATTCTCACCGACCCCTGCCGCCACCGGCGCCCGACCAACCGCATACCC